>SCLG01000387.1:131474-156253 GCA_004367875.1 Oikopleura albicans
GTTTGCAATTGAGATAACACTTTTTTGGATACTTATTACATCTTTTATCAGTTCTGCAAACAAATTAACTCTCAAAGGACATTGCAGCTTCCATATCAATGTTTTATTGTTATGGTAAATGGTTAAAATATTTGGCGTTCGCTCAAAGTCTTGCAAATTTTTTCACTCGTCCCCTTAACTCTTTTGAAAACTTTTCCCAGTTTATCCGTCAACACTTAATAATTTTTTTTCGATTTTGATAACATAAAAAGTTCAACAAACAGTTTTTGTCAAAATAATCAATACTATTAGAAGTTGAACTTCTTCCAATTTTCATCGACTCTCTTTTAACATCATTTTGAAAAATAAAGATTTTTTTGATTTTTTTTTTGTTCATTGTATTATTTTATATCATAGAATTTCCTCATTTTATTTGTTAATTTGTAATTTAATTCTAGACAAAAAGCCTATTGGCATTTGAGATAACACTTTTTTTGTTCAAGTTTTCCAGGGTTTTAACCTACGCACTACCCAAGTGGGATAACATTTTGCATTTGAGATAACAATTTGCATATGAAATAACACCTTTTTTCGGAAAAAAATTAAAAGGTGTATTATAAATTAAATTATTATTATTATTAATAATTTATTATTGAAGATATAAATAATTTATATTAAAATAACAAGAAAACTAACTGTGGAAAAACAATAGGCAATAAATACAGTGGTTCATGTGAGTACGAAAGTATTTCCGTGCCAAGCATGATAACCTTTTTTCGTCAGTACACTCGCTACGAGGTAAATTCCAACAATATTTTCAAATAACTGCGCAGTGAGTAGGCGAAAATGACAAAATTTTGCAAAATATTATGTTCCTGCTTGATAACTGCGTACGTAACAAACTGTTGAAATGGTTCGATTACATGACAATATATTAAGTTTAACCAATATCAGACCAGTTAATATAGTTTTTATTAATATATTTTGTTATTTTTTAACGACAGTCATAATTTATACATCATGAATTGAAGATCGGTTGCTAGTACATCATTCATCACAGCCTGATCTATTTCGTTGGTTAACAAATTGTTCGAGATTCAAATTATATACGTCTTAATTATATGGCACAACCTGGATTAGGCAAAATTTAAAAAGGGCGAAAAAACGGAAACTGAAAAGGGCTAATTTTCCGTAAAACTTATACAAGAATGAAAATAAATAACCACTGCCTGGAGTACCACGTGCGGCGCTTGCTGCCATGTGAGCTCGTAAATCATCAACCGAATCCCACTTTTCAAAAAGCCACTTTACATTCGCAGTCTGGGCGTCATCCTTCAAATCGTACTTTTAGTTGGGAAAACATTTCTTTCTTTCCAAACTAATCATTAACCATGAAACGCTTGGCCATAACATTTAAAAAATTTTGCCAGGGAAAAAATGGATAGAACGAAAATAATAACTTATGGTACTGGTGTCAAAATACGACGAGTACCGTTCAGCTCGGTGACAAACTCGTCACCTACACCAGTATATCAGTTAATGTGTCATAAGTGTTTTCATTTTTTAATTGCAACTCTAATTATCGGAGTAATTTTCAAACGCGAAAAAATAGTGTTACCACTTTTTGGTAACGTTGCTTGACAGCGCCTCTGAGGCCTATGTGGCGTGTCATTGGTCTTTTTTATAACTAAATTGAGCTCAAAGAATGGACTGCTCTGAATTCTAAAACTCAAAGAAGAAAATACCTCAAAAAGGACCAATGACAGGCCACACAGGTCTCAGACGCGCTTTCAAGCAACGTTACCAAAAAGTGGTAACATTGTTTGTTTTTTTCGCGTTTCAAAATCACTGCGATAAAGGTGGACCATACCCTTTGTTTACATAAAAAAAACTTTTAATTTTCTCCGTTCCTGTTTGCAACCCTTTTCAGTTTGTGAGTTTTCAATTACCGGTCGAAACACTGCTTCAAATGCCGCTTCTTTACCCGGTTTTAACTCAAACCGAATAACAACACCTAATTTTCCATTGTACGTTGATTTCTCTAAAAATTGCCCGAATTCGGCACCTGTTTTCATCATTTCAAATCTTAGTTTTGTCCAGTTCAAAAAGAAATGGTAAATGTGGCCAATTTTGATAACATAAAAATGTATTGGCGAATCAAAAATATAGCTAATATTATGAACAAACATAATGTCACAATTTGTGATATTTCACGCAGCGCAAAAACTACCGTACGCTAAAGCTTAAATTGTTTTGATCTGAGCGATCTTTATATGATTTCACCGTTTTTTTTAGCACTAGTTTTTCACCGCAATAGTATGAGCTACAGTACACGGTATATAACAAAATAAAAATATAATCGACTCAATAGATAGATCAAATACACCGCATTTCTACGAAACTTAACGCGCTTAAAGTTAACAAAGTGCCCGGAAGTTAACAACACTCATCGAAGTTAACAGTCGGTTCGTGTCATATTTTCCACTTTTTGTTAACGCACTGTCTTATAAAGTCAACAAAATTCCTAGAAGTTAACAAATTTCGTGAAGTTAACACCTTTTTTATCGTTTTGTTAACTTCCGTAGGCAGGTGATGTAGTTGAAAATATGCTAAAAAATAAGTATTGCGTGGAAACTTTCAAATGGTTTGAAATTCATACTGAAACCGTTTCATAAAGATAATTAAATGTATGTGACTATCGGCGCAAATTTTTATTAGTAACGTTCTTAACGTTATTCTTAGTTGAAAATGAACCAAAAAAATTCTCAAAAAAAAATTTCTTTATTTTTCAAAACATGAAACATGAACCCGTTACGCTCATTGGCTAATCTATGAGTAATTTGTCAAATCGGGCAACTCAGTTGGAATTATGAATTGCCAACTCAGCGTTATTAATTTCAAATTCTCGGGATTCATTGAGAATATTTTTTTTTGGTTCATATTCAACTAAGAAGAATGTTACACTTAATACCTAAAACGTGGAAACTTGATTAATTTATAACGTAGTTATTATCGGCTTACGACGTTTTTCATAAAAAAAACTTAGGATGCTCAACCAACGAAAGTTTTGTTATTACATGTTCTCGTCAATATTTAACGTTTTTTTCTTATTTATTTAAAACAAATTTAAAAGAAGGCGTTTTGTGATGACGTATTTGTTTGGCCTTTCAGTGCACCACCAATAACCCTTTAAAGAAACGCTAGGCGGCATTCCATTTTCTTATTGCAAGAAAAGAAAAGTTAAAATGAAATTAATTTCTATTATTTTTTGCTCCGTTTTGGCTCAAGATCGCGCCCCGGATGTCGAAAGAGGTGTAAGGTCATGTCAAGGGGTTAAAGTTAGTAACACCAATGGCGTCGAGTGGCTCTGTGGAACTCGCGGCCCGCAATTCAGTCCGAAGAAAAAATGCCGTGGTTTGTTTAATTTTTCTGAATTATTTCTAAGAATGATTTGCCCAATATCTACACTTTGTGAACTTCTCTAGACAATTATCTTGCACACAGATATCGTTTTTTTTTGTTTACTTCACATTTAATTTTTGTTGCCTTTGCAGTTATCTTGCACTCAGTTACCTTGCAAAATTCATAATATTTCGTAATTCGGTATTTTGCCCCCGCGGAGCTCCGTATTTTTGTTGTGTTTTCCTGGAGACATGTGCTAAACAGTTATTTTCCCGATTTCGCATTCGCATTCCGCAATTATCATACTATTCTAGCAAAACAATCAAAAATTCTGATTCGTCATAACAATTGTACCCGAGCCAATTTGGCCTTGCAGATACGGCGCGTTACTACGAATCGGGGCGATTTATCTCAATATATTATTGGCAATAAGGAGACCTTCATTATCAAAAACCTTCATTACCTAAAAAATTGTATTTTGGATAGTTTTGGCGAGCACAAAATTGGTCGCCAAATCCTGTGTATAATAACAAGCTATATTTTGAAAAATTCTTGACCAATATAATGGTCGCCAAAAATATCCAAAATACAACTTGTTGGTAACCTCTGACATTTTTTTCTCATTTGACAAATGGTCTCCAAAATACCCGACTCCCCTGGAGGGCGGTAAATGAATTTAGCACGACTATATTTACAAACTTAATTCCGAAAAATACCCAGCATTTTAGACTTTTGTTTTAGTTCGGGGCTTCGTACAATAAATCTTGTTTTTCAGCAAAATGCAAGGTTCGCTCTCAAAACCGAGTCGGTCCAAAGAAACTTTCCTGCAAAGATGGTGTTGGATGGGTAGAGAAGAAAACCGAAGGTCCTGTAATTAACCCAACCTCAATTTCTTGCTTTTAGTCTGTTCGCAAATTGAACAGCTATTTTATCTCGCACTTTGTTTTCATTGTACATAGAAAACTTTTTTACGCTTTTTGTCAATTTTTTCAGAAACCGATCATGCAATAGCGGATTTGCTCCTGCCCTGTTCCGTATGTTAAATTGGTCCGGTTGAAACCACATGTTGGTTTGTGCAAATTTTGAAACCTCAAAAACCTTCGAAAAGCTGATAATAAAGCATAAAACATTTAAACCTGTCTTTATAAATCTCTTTGTTACTCAAAAAAATTTTCTGCTCGATAAAATGTGATATTCATAAAAGTTGGCAAAATGTTTTTTCAAGAGAAGATTTTTTGAAAACAAAATTTAAAAATATTTCAAATTTTAACTTTTATTTGTTTCAAATTTTAAAATTATATTAGCCTTTCCAGAGGGACCCTTCGATATTATTTCCGAAAGAAATGTTCCCGGCAAAAAGTTTCCCGAAAAACGTATATTAGAATAATTTTTGAACCAAAATCCTCAAATATATTGTATTTTTACTAGTACTTTTTTGCCAATTATTTGAGAATTCGATATGCTCATATCGTTTTATTTGCCCATAATATTCAAATATGTTTGAAACAGTTGAAAATAATGTACGAGTTTATTAATTTCTGACAGGAGTTAAGTTTGAGGATGTACAACTCTTCCCATAAATAATGGAACGTTGCTAAAATCACAAGGACCACCGCTCAAGCTCGGATCCCAACACCTATTTGTTATCACGAAATAAAATGGCTTGTTGATGAGCAGTAACTCTGGTTGGTGAAATGTTCGACTAAAATAAAGTTTGATAAATGAATGGTAACTTGTAAACCCCAACTTGTGAACAAATGGTACAGAAATATTTCAGACTATCCGCCTACGCTCTGCAGGCGTCGTCTCCTTCGCGGGAAATTACTTTCGCAAGAACGCTCTTTTCCTGGAAAATTCGTTCCAGGAAAAGAGCGTTCCTGTAATAGAGCGTTCTCGTTATACAGCGTTCCCGTAATAAAGCGTTCCCGCAATAAAGTTTTCCTGAGAAAGATTTTCCCGCTNAATATTATGTTCCTGCTTGATAACTGCGTACGTAACAAACGGTTGAAATGGTTCGATTACATGACAACATATTACGTTTTACCAATATGATACCAGTTAATATAGTTTTTATTATATTAATATATTAATATATTATATATTTTGTTATTTTTAACGACAGTCATAATTTACACATCATGAATTGAAGATCGGTTGCT
Organism: Oikopleura albicans; assembly: GCA_004367875.1. Lineage (NCBI taxonomy): Eukaryota > Metazoa > Chordata > Appendicularia > Copelata > Oikopleuridae > Oikopleura > Oikopleura albicans. The sequence goes on from SCLG01000387.1 coordinate 137,015, forward strand.
AGTACATCATTCATCACAGCCTGATCTAGTTCGTTGGTTAACAAATTGTTCGAGATTAAAATTATATACGTATAAATTATATGACACAACCTGGTTTAGGCTAAAATTGAAAAGAGCAAAAAAACGGAAAAGGGCTAATTTTCCGTAAAACTTATACAAGAATGAAAATAAATAACCACTGCCTGGAGTACCACGTGCGGCGCTTGCTGCCATGTGAGCTCGTAAATCATCAACCGAATCCCACTTTTCAAAAAGCCACTTTACATTCGCAGTCTGGGCGTCATCCTTCAAATCGTACTTTCAGTTGGGAAACATTTCTTTCTTTCCAAACAAATCATTAACTCTCAGGGGGAAGGAGTTTTTGGGAACCCGTAGGGGGAAAATGCGTGTAAATAAACACGCACTTAAAAAATTAACAATAATTCAAAAAAACTGGTAGAGCCAAGTTGTAGAGCTCGTCAAACTATGTCGATCTGAGTATTCAGAAATTGATTTGGACCACCAGGGCTCCCTAGAGAGCTGTTTGAAATCTCCAACCTACGCAAAAAACAAAGTCAATCGAATTTTCTCGAAAAGTTGAGGGGGGTCACCAATACCCGTTTTGCCCTACGGGGCCTCCATATGCTTTAAATCGACGAAAAAAACCAGTTGCGTGTCTATTTACACGCACTTCCCCCTGTGAGTTAACCATAAAACGCTTGGCCATAATATTTTAAAATTTTGCCAGGGAAAAAATGGATAGAACGAAAATCATAACGTATGGTACTGGTGTCAAAATACGACGAGTCCCGTTCAGCTCGGTGACAAACTCGTCACCTACACCAGTATATCAGTTAATGTGTCATAAGTGTTTTCATTTTTCAATTGCAACTCTAATTAAAGGTGGACCATACCCAAAAAAAAAACTTTTAAACTTTTAATTTTCTCCATTCCTGTTTGCAACCCTTTTCAGTTTGTGAGTTTTCAATTACCGGTCTAAACACTGCTTCAAATGCCGCTTCTTTACCCGGTTTTAACTCAAACCGAATAACTACACCTAATTTTCCATTGTACGTTGATTTCTCTAAAAATTGCCCGAATTCGGCACCTGTTTTCATCATTTTAAATCTTAATTTTGTCCAGTGCAAAAAGAAATGGTAAATGTGTCCAATTTTGATAACATAAAAATGTATTGGCGAATCAAAAATATAGCTAATATTATGAACAAACATAATGTCACAATTTGTGATATTTCACGCAGCGCAAAAACTACCGTACGCTAAAGCTTCAATTGTTTTGATCTGAGCGATCTTTATATGATTTCACCGTTTTTTGAGCAATAGTTTTTCACCGCAATAATATGAGCTACAGTACACGGTATATAACAAAATAAAAATATAGATTAGCCATATCATATGGGCCATATGGCGTTAATCGACTCAATAGATAGATACACCGCATTTCTACGAAACTTAACGCGCTAAAAGTTAACAAAATGCCCGGAAGTTAACAACACTCATCGAAGTTAACAGTCGGTTCGTGTCATATTTTCCACTTTTTGTTAACGCACTCTCTTATAAGGTCAACAAAATTCCTAGAAGTTAACAAATTTCGTGCAGTTAACACCTTTTTTATCGTTTTGTTAACTTCCGTAGGCAGGTGGTGTAGTTGAAAATATGCTTAAAAATAAATATTGCGTGAAACTTTCAAATAGTTTAAAATTCATACTGAAACCGTTTCATAAAGTTAATTAAATTTATGTGACTATCGGCGCAAATTTTTCTTCTTGGTTACAATCCACCAGTGTGCCTTCGGGTAAAGAGATTGATAACGTTATTCTTAGTTGAAAATGAACCAAAAAAATTCTCAAAAAAAAAATTTCTTTATTTTTCAATTGAAACATGAACCCGTTACGCTCATTGGCTAATCTATGAGTAATTTGTCAAATCAGGCAACTCAGTTGCAATTCTGAATTGCCAACTCAGCGTTATTAATTTCAAATTCTCGGGATTCATTGAGAATATTTTTTTGGTTCATTTTCAACTAAGAAGAATGTTACACTTAATACCTAAAACGTGGAAACTTGATTAATTTATAACGTAGTAATTATCGGCTTACGACGTTTTTTCATAAAAAAACTTGGGATGCTCAACCAAAGAAAGTTTTGTTATTACATGTTCTTGTCAATATTTAACTTTTTTCTTATTTATTTAAAACAAATTTAAAAGAAGGCGTTTTGTGATGACGTATTTGTTTGGCCCTTCAGTGCACCACCAATAACCCTTTAAAGAAACGCTAGGCGGCATTGCATTTTCTTACTGCAAGAAAAAAAAAGTTAAAATGAAATTAATTTCTATTATTTTTTGCTCCGTTTTGGCTCAAGATCGCGCCCCGGATGTCGAAAGAGGTGTAAGGTCATGTCAAGGGGTTAAAGTTAGTAACACCAATGGCGTCGAGTGGCTATGTGGAACCCGTGGCCCACAGTTCAGTCCGAAGAAAAAATGCCGCGGTTTGTTTAATTTTCTGAATTATTTCTAGGAGTCATTTGTCCAGTATCTACACTTTGTAAACGTCCTCTGGACAAATTATCTTGCACGCAGATATCGTGCAAATTTATATTGTTTTATGTTTACCTAAGATTTAATTTTTGTTGCCTTTGCAGTTATCTTGCACTCAGTTACCTTGCAAAAATGCCTACTATTTTGTAAGAATTTTGCCTACATGTTTTTGTTTTGTTTTCCTGGAAGCATGTGCTATAGACTATAGTCCTTACTCATTTAGCGGACCTTTTCGCTTCTCGAAAATAGCGTCCGAAAAAGGAGCATCGTCAAAAAAGGACCATTTTTTCAAATAATGAGTAAGGACTGTAACCAGTTATTTTTCCTGCTTACTCATTCGCATTCCGCAATTATTTTGGCTTTACACATACGGCGCGTTATTATTATTTATCTCAATATCGTATTGGCAATAAGGAGACCTTCATTGTGAAAGAGGTTTCCCAAATACGAGGTTTGCGGGCTTGGACCATAGCTTGGATTCTTGAAGGGTATTTTGGCGACCATTCCTTGTCGCCCAAAAACTTTTTTTTTGAATAGTTTTGGCGAGCCCAAAATTGTTCGCCAAATCCTGTCTACAACACTAAGCCATATTTTGAATAACACTTGGCGACAAATTTAATGGTCGCCATAAATATCCAAAATACAAGTTTTTGGCAACCTCAAATGGTTGCCGAAGTACCCCCCTGAAGGGGCGATAAAAGTTTTTTTCGGAAATAGCACGACCGGACGGCCGTTCAACGTTTGTCGACTAACGACGTTCGTCGAGCGACCGCTACCGCTAAATTTCACCCATCTACGTTCGCGTGACGACCGCTACTGCCAAATTGGAACACTGATCACGACTATATTTACAAATTAAATTCCAAAAAATACCTAGCATTTTGTAATTTTCCTTTAGTTCGAGACTTTGTACAATAAATCTTGTTTTTCAGCAAAATGCAAGGTTCGATCTCAAAACCGAGTCGGTCCAAAGAAACTTTCCTGCAAAGACGGCGTTGGATGGGTAGAGAAGAAAACCGAAGGTCCAGTAATTAACCCAACCTCAATTTCTTGCTTTTAGTCTGTTCGCAAATTGAACAGCTATTTTATCTCACATTTTATTTTCATTGTACATATAACACTTTTTTACGCTTTCTGTCAATTTTTTCTGAAACGGACCATGCAATAGCGGATTTGCTCCTGCCCTGTTCCGCGTGTTAAATTGGTACCGTTGAAACCAAATGTTGGTTTGTGCAAATTTTGAAACCTCAAAAGCCTTCGAAAAGCTGATAATAAAGCATAAAACATTTAAAATTGTCTTTATAAATCTCTTTGTTACTGAAAAATATTTCTGCTCGATAAAATGTGATACATAATGTGTATTCATAAAAGTTGACGACATGTTTTTTTCATAAGAAGATTTTTGAAAAAAAAGAACTTTTCGGATAAAACTTTTTTCAAATTTTAAAATTATGTGGTTTGTTCCCAAGGGACCCTCCAATGTTATTCTACGCAAAAAGTTACCCGAAAAAACGTATTTTTCGAATAATTTTTGAACTTAACTCCCAGGGGGAAGGGTGTGTATATATACACACAACTTATTTTTTCGTCGATTTAAGGCATATGGAGGCCCCGTAGGGCAAAACGGGTATTGGTGATCCCCTCAACTTTTCGAGAAAATTTGATTGACGGTGTTTTTTCTGCGTAGGTTGGAGATTTCAAACAGCTTTCTAGGGGGCCCTGGTGGCCCAAATCAATTTCTGAACCAGTATTTTTATATAGCGGCCACGGAGGCCATACCAATTCCACACCAGTATTTTTTGCCAATTATCTGAGAATTCGATATGCACGTATCGTTTTTCGTTTCACAAATATTGAAATATGTTTCAAACAGTTCAAAATGATGTACGAATTTATTAATTTCTCATTGGAGTTAAGTTTCAGGATGTACAACTCTTCCCATAAATAATGGAACGTTGCTAGAATCACAAGGACCACCGCTCAAGGTTGGATCCCAACACCTATTTGTTATCACGAAGTAAAATGGCTTGTTGATGAGCAGTAACTCTGGTTGGTGGAATGTTCGACTAAAATAAAATTTGATGAAAATTTCGCTCTCGAATGAACGATAACCCTACAAACGTTCAAAAATTATCCGTAGTAGGGCCGTAGTAGTTATCTGGTGAAATTTAAAATGAGGGGAGGAGTAAATACACCACCTGACCATTTGGCTTAACAGTTTGCATTTGACTTAACAGTTTGCATTTGAATTAACACTTTTTTTGTCCTTTTTTTGTCTTTTTTTTTCCAGCATTTCCGCCTACGCCCTTGGGGTTTATCACGCCGCCTGAGGGTCTATCAGGCCGGTTTCGGAAGGAGAAAGTGGCCTGACAAACCCTCAGGCGGTGTATAACAATTTTTTGGAGTTTTTCGTTCATTATATTGTTTTATATCATTTTTTATAATTTCAAATTTTCCAGGGTTTTAACCTACGCACTACCCATGTGGCTTAACAGTTTGCATTTGACTTAACAATTTGCATTTGAATTAACACCTTTTTTCGGAAAAAAATGTGTCAAGTAAAATGGTTAGGTGGTGTACTTGTTGTTGACAAAAATACATCTCTAGAAATTCAAATGAAAAAAGTCAAAAATTTAAAGATTGAAGTTGTAGATTTAAAGGAAAGAATGACCTTGATACTTCATAATTTCAACTGATAATTGAAGGAATCGGAAAGTCCAAGCAGTATGGTATTCTGGCCGACTTTCCTGTTTTCTGCAAAACTTGTAAACAAATGGTATATACCCTCTTTAAACAGAAATGTTTCAGACCATCCGCCTACGCTCTGCATCGTTATATGCAGTGTTGGAAAAGTTGGCCAACGCTCCAAATTTCCCCCAACGCCCAACGCAAGCGTTGGCCAACGTACCCTAACACCCAACGTTTCCAACACTGGTTATATGGTCCGAGTTTCGTAATCGAGTTTTTTTGTTTGAGAGCTAAATGAGCACATACGGCGCGCGGCGGCGCTTGGTGTTCAAATAAAACTAACCTGGAAATTTGAATTGATGTGACTGCGGCGCCTTCGATACCCTTTTCATCTACGTTGAAATTAACCGCATGATTTATACCAGTTACTTTTGCAAATTGGCCTGTACCAAGCATGGGCGTCAAATCGGCTTTCTCCGAGAAAACTTCATTAATTCCAAGATTCTTTAGAGAGTCAACCAGAGCCGATTTGAACTCGATCTTGAATTTTGGCATAATGATTTTCGATGTAGCTTTTTTCATTTCTCGTCGAACGGTAGGAATTGTCTTTTTTATAAATTCCTGAAATTCTATATCTGCTTCTTCAGTTGTTATTATTTTCTCTGGTAACCAAATTTGCATCATCCACTAAAACAAACCGAATTCAAACTCAGAAATTATACTTTAATTGTATTAACCGGTATATTTTGCGCAGTTAACTCTCAGGGGATAGAGTTTTTGGGAACCCGTAGGGGGAAAATGCGTGTAAATAAACACGCAGTTAAAAAATTCACAATAATTCGCAAAAAATCACAAAAACTGGTAAAGCCAAGTTGTAGAGCTCGTCAGAAATTGATTCGGGCCACCAGGGCCCCCTAGCGAGCTGTTTGAAATCTTCAACCTACGCAAAAAAAACACTGTCAATCGAATTTTCTCGAAAAGTTGAGGGGGGTTACCAATACCCGTTTTGCCCTACGGGGCCTCCATATGCCTTCAATCGACGAAAAAAACCAGTTGCGTGTCTATTTACACGTACTTCCCCCTGTGAGTTAACCGACCACAAAACTCTTTGAAAATCANCTGCAAAGAATTGTGGATTGGGTCCATGAAAAGTTATTAACTGTATAAAAATTCCCACGGCCCGTGGGCCACGGGTTACCAAACGCACGCTGACTGATAAAGACATTCCCATTTCAACTCCACAACACTTTGATAGTTCGATTTTAACCCTCTTGTGCACATTTGACAATTATGGACTTCATATTACGTTCATGTCACATAATTTAAATGACATATCATATGTACCGTACACCCCTGTGTACTTATCTTCTTATTTTACCGACCAAACAAATGCCAATATATATGCAAATGACAATATAAACCACTGTGCGCTAGGTTAAACCGTATTCTAATTACAGTCCCGACCTTCCAATTGTGCAATTTGCGTTTTCGAAAACCGTGCACAATTGGAGAGTCGTGCAAAATTTGGTAAAATTTTCATTATCAAATTAACTACTAGTTTTCAGACTGTTTTCAAGTCATAAATATACACAAAATTTATCCCTTTATCGTTTAGAACAAAAAAAATAACAAATTGAATCAACAAATTTTGTCTGGCAAACCAAAAAGACTGTTTGCCAGTCTCGTTAAATTTCCCGAAAAAGTGCACAATTAGGCAGTCTTGCACAATTGGAGGGTGCACAATTGGAAGGTCGGGACTGTAATAACTTGCGAAAGTTTTTTACATTTTTATAATTTTTGTCTTTATTTTCATTAAAGTTTGAAGAAGTACTTAGAAATTGAGAAACGATATGTTGTGTTTTTGCGTGAAATTATAAATGCTTTTCACTTAAATAAACATCCATATTTGACAAATGGTATATTTAAAACGAATTCAAATTATTTCTGTATATTTTGAGAGGTTTTTTTTTCTCATTCCAGGAAAAAGGCGTTCTTGAAAAAAATTTTCCAGGAAAAGAGCCTTCTTGAAAAAAATATTCCAGGAAAAGAGCCTTCTGGAAAAAAATATTCCAGGAAAAGAGCCTTCTTGAAAAAAAACATTCCAGAAAGTCCATTCTCGAGAAAGTAATTTCTTGAGAAGCTAACTTCCCGATTAAGTGCGTTCCCGATAAAGTAACTTCATGCATACCTGACATGTTGTTTTTCCAGGAAAAGGGCGTTCTTGCTAAAGTTACTTCCCGCGAAAAAAACGACGCCGCTCTGCACCAATATATTTTCCGAATTACGTAATTGGGTTTATTTTTCGAGAGCAAGATGACCAAATACGGCGCTAGGGGTTCAAATAAAACTAACCTGGAAATTTGAATTGATGTGACTGCGGCCCCTTCGATACCCTTTTCATCTACGTTGAAATTAACCGCATGATTTATACCAGTTACTTTTGCAAATTGGCCTGTACCAAGCATGGGCGACAAATCGGCCTTCTCCGAAAAAACTTCATTAATTCCAAGATTCTTTAGAGAGTCAACCAGAGCCGATTTGAACTCGATCTTGAATTTTGGCATAATGATTTTCGATGTAGCTTTTTTCATTTCTCGTCGAACGGTAGGAATTTTCTTTTTTATAAATTCTTGAAATTCTTTATCTGCTGCTTCAGTCGTTATTATTTTCTCTGGTAACCAAATTTGCATCATCCACTAAAACAAACCGAATTCAAACTCAGAAATTATACCTTAATTGTATAAACCGGTATATGCTGCGCAGTTAAACGACCACAAAAATTTCCTGAGAATCGGGCAGTTGCTGGCTCCAATTGGTCCAAAAGGTCAAGTGCAATCTGGGCTCGGCAAACCCATACGTTTTCATTGACTTGGCTAGACCTCTCGCCAAATTTTGGTCATTCATGCCAAGCGCTGATTATAGGGACAAAAAATATACAAAATATGAAAAAATAGTAAAAAATGACAAGTACTATTAACTTTCAGGTACTGGTGTGATCAAAAAAGTGTCACCGAGCGAATTTCGCGTGTAGCTTTAAAACAGTACTCGGTCTTATTTATGGTAAGACCCGCCTGGAGCTCGGTGACAAACTGACGACCCACACCGGTATCACTAGGGGGCTCGTTTTTCGTCAATTTTCCTAGTAATCACCAACTTAGAGGTATCACGTGACTTCGATGGACCTCTTTGAAAATCAAATTTTCAAGCATTGAGATCATTCAAACTGAACTAGCACTACTAGTCTAGCAGCTTTCTGCATTTGGAGTACTGATTTTCAGAATTAAAGACATCTTACAAACCTTATTGGTTTCTTTTTCTTCGTCAGAATTTCTACTGTGTTTCATTGGTAAGTCGACAACTGTTGCCATTTCGTTATATCCCAGTTTGAGTTTCACGGACTGGACGTCTTCTTCTTTGTGCATCCATTGTACATCCTCACAGACGCTGGCTTGCAGGGATGGAAAAACATAACCATTAAAAAAAATCCATGACATTCACGCTGAAATTACATGATCACGTGAAAATCCTCGTGAAACAACTCTGTAACATCGGGCTTAAATTACGGTTCGAATCAGATATGCAAAAATTCTGTTCTAAATTTTTCGTTCCGACGTTCTTGACCGTTCAAACCCGTTCTGGAGTGTTCTTGTGATGAAAAAATGCCCATAACGCATTTTTGACCGTTTTTTTTTAATAGAACGAAAAAACGTTCTAAATGGCCGTTCTGTCCTCTTTCTCGTGATGGAAAATGGGACAGAACGATATTATTGCGTTATATTGTTCTATTGGCGTTCTATTATCAAGTTCTGCGAAAAAACAGAACTTTGGCATCTCTGGTTTGAAAGTGATTTTGTGAGAGTAATTTTTTGAGTTTGATTTTTTGAGTGTGATATCGATCCCTGCTGTCTAATACATTTTGTGTGGAGGTTCCCCAACAAAGCTCTTGTGATTTTCGCGACTCCTTGGGTAATATTTGAAATTCTTGATCCCAACTAGCCTTGAAATACAAACTTGACACCAAAACCACCAGCGTCTCAGAGTTAAGTGCCTCCTCAAACAGTTGAGGTATTTTGCCTTGTGTTTCTTCGTTAACCCAATTGTTAATAATTTCGGTTGCTTCTTGATTGTTTTCTTGGAAATTGACGGGTTGGATGTTAGTTATGTCTTTGATGAATTTCTTCTGGAGAAGATCGACATATTCTGGAGTCATTTTATTGGGCGAATATTTTGTCATATTCACTTGATGAAACATGCCATTTGCTATAAAAATAATCGTAATTTTTCTCTTAGTCCTGGAAAATATTCCTCTTTTGATTCTGATACAGACTGTACCAGACTGTACCGTGAAGTACCAGTCTAGCTAAATGTTAGTTCTCACTGACGTGAACTTAACTTTGAAAACTTTACAGTTGTACTATTAATGTGGTACTTAAGCGTCAACAAATATCGTAGTTATATAATAAGAGGAAAAAATAAACAATGTTACCAATTTTTGGTAACGTTGCTCCGGAGTGCGTCTGAGGCCTGTGTGGCCTGCGATTGGTTTCTTTTTTTTTCCGACTTTTTCCGTTTTTTAAAGATCATAATATAAAAGTCCTTTTTATATCACTACGATATATAGGTTTCAAAAATATCTTTTTTTATAAAATTTGATTTTGAAAAAGTTTTTGGCCAGTTTTTGAAAATAAAAATAGCCCGCTAAAAACCGGCCAGTTTTGAAAAAAAAAATAATCAGTGGCCGGTTAACGGCGCAACCTGTGTATACCACATTGACATTGTTACTAATAAGAAAAATTCAGGTAAGTTGGACAAGACGCTTTTTGATATTTTTCAATACCCTTCTAACCACTTATTATTTTTTCTAAAGTGATCCAAACTTTGCAATTGGCTTTGAATACCCTGATTTTTTACCTATTTTGAGAATATAGCTGTCGTCAGAGGGCGACTGGAAGGAAGATATGAGGTCATAGTATGCTTGAAAGGGTTCGTCTATATTTCCGTCGTCGAGGAACTTGGCAAAATTGAGCGTTTCTAGAATTTCTCGTCGGCTATTACCGGCTGATCCGGCTGCTAACATATACATCCCGCCCACAATCGACAATGGCGACAGAACAATATTCTCATCATATTTGACCAACTGAGATAATATATCAAATGATTTTTCTCGAATTGTCAACGCCGTTTTCTTCTGTGAACTCGTTTGTGCTTTAACCTCTTATTTTAATACCAAAATTTACGAGAAAAAACTTCAAACCTGTTACTGACGACAAAGCCAGATGTAAAGATATAATTTTTAAATACATTTTTGTTATAATAACAAAGTGTTGAGGAAAAATTTTTTTCTAAATATTCAATTGGAGTGAAAAGCTTTTAATTCAAGCCTTGATGTTTATTTATATAATGATGCTTCATCACTTAATTGTAAACATTCATAAGAAATTCGAAACATGTATGATTATATCTCAAGGCTTTAATATATTGTTCCTAAAAACGGGACGTATTGACCGAAAAAGTTATAAAATAAGGTTATTTTGCTAATGTATGTCAAAAGATCGTTATTTTTACTAGCCTCCCGGGCTCGACATAATCCGCAAATAATTATCCGAAGCAGATGTCGGCATTTACCCGTCGCTACCCGCATTTACCCGACTTTACCCGTGTTTGGCTTAGGTTAAGATCGTTTTTTTCACCTGGCTCGGCTTAGCTTGGTTGATCATTTGTTTCAACTGGCCTGGTTGGACTGAAGTTTTAGTTTCAACTGGCTTGGCTAAGCTTTTTATAGCTTGAAGTGGCTTTAGCTGGCCTAATACAAATTTTGAGTCTTATTTTTTTTCGTTTGTTAAACATAACCGCTGAGTGTCAAATTTTGCCGACTTGTCAAATTTCTCCATTTATGCCACGCCCTGCTAGACACAGGTCGCTTTTTTTTTACTTGTTTAATAATTTATTTCAGAAACAAAAGGATGTTTTTGAAAAAATTCTTATGTACAGTTGTTGAAATAAGTATGACTTTTTCTTTACTGCACATGATTCAAAACGCATGTTGGAGCATACGCGTCTTAGAATTCTGGTGGTGACCAGAATCTGTCTAAGACAAATTAAGGATGGGTAGGTAGATTTGTTTACTACTTAAAACTGAAAGCCAGAAAAATACATTTTAGTAATATTTTGCCTTGTTTTTTCGATTGGTTAAGGTTTTACTGCAATTCTAAAGTACAATCAAGTTCAATTTTATGAAAGTTCTAGAAAAAAATAACGTTCAAAAAATTCGTTCAAAATCAANTCCCGTGCAGTAAAGTTTGTAAACAATGCTACCTACCCATCCTTAAAAATGTTTCACGCAGGATTCTAGATTTCCAAACCGTGTTTACAAAAAAAGCTTTTTTTTTAGATCGATACAAACGGCAAGCAATTTTTAGAGCGGTTATCGGACATTTGGGGTTTTCGTGTAAAATTCATTTTGTAGATTGAGGCCTTGCCCGATTGAGGCCTTGGCCGATTGAGGCCTTGGCCGACTTATCACCGAACCGTATTAGAACCATTATGGGTAAGCCTTAAAGCCTCCCATATTGAAATTTAGAGTTTGACAAATGGTCCTTTTTTTCGAGGGTCCTGGACTTTTTCTACTTGAAAAAAGCTAGCTGATATTTACCGAAACCCTATGTATTGAAGCCCAATGTTCAAACAGTGTTTCCTTGCGTACAAATTAGGGTGAAATGACCTGGAATTTAATTTTAGTAAGTTAATTCAGCCGATTCATCAATTTTTAATGGTAAATCGGGTATTAATAAACTCAAATAGCTGATGGCCGAAAGTAATTCAGTCAAAAACGTCATTTACTATTTTCTGATGCAGATTTAATTGGGTCTAAGGTCGTTCCCCAAATCGCCACACTTTTGGTTTCTATTTTCAACGGGTAAGCAAAAGAAAAAAGCGAAACGATCAGTCAAAACGTAACAAAAATACGCTAGAAAACAAAATCTGCAAAGGGGGTTATGATATGCATAGACCCTGCACTGCAGGGCCTGCAGCATGGTTATTTTAACCCCCTTCGATATTTTGTTTTCTAGCGTATTTTTATATTTTTGGACAGCTTTGGTGTAAAGAATTCTGAATTCTGACAGTGTTTTTTTTTGTAATTTTTGCTAAATCCTGGTCAACAGCTTTATAACTAAACTTAGTTATTTGATACAAATTCGACATACAAGGATTCTATCATTTTCAGTTTTGGACTTTTAATAAAAAATGAGAGAAAGGCTCGCATAATTCTATAAAGACCGGTTTATTCATCAATGACAAAATGTTCTACCATTTGTATCGATTCAAACACATACGGTAGAACGTTTATCAAATTTACGAGAATAAAGATAAATGAATTAGGGGTTTGGAGTTTATATGCACATTACTTTAACGCAGTCTTAATTTCACAATTCAACGTTTTGACAGCATTTTTGTTACTTTTTTTGATTTGACCTTTTATTATTTACCAAAATCAAAGTTTTTGTCAAGGCTGGTTAACCAAATCGATGGTTAAAGAGATGATAATGGCCCGTGTAAAAATACGTCACCGAGCAAATTTAATAGACGAAATGACGTACATGGAAAACATGTTCAGCAGAAAAGCGGTTTACTTCATAAAATTGCAAAAAGAATAAGCGCAATCCGGGGAAAAGGGAGCGAGGTACTTTCGCGTCCACACCATTTGATCGCGAATTGTTGTTCAAAATATGGTTTCGCGACCACATGGTGGCGAAATGGTGATTTGGGCGAGGTTTCGCGACCACTATTAAGAAAAAAAAAATGGTCGCGAAACATTGTTTAAAACACCATATTTCGAACAACAATTCGCGACCAAATGGTGTGGTCGCCAAAGTACTCATAAATGTCTTTTTCGCCACCGAAAATGGTCGCGAAAGTACCCTTCACCGAAAAAAGGGCAAAACAATATTCAATTTTACAATTACCACTTTTGATTTTTTGAACTTCAAAAACTTGTGACTTTGCCTTTCTGTACATGAGAAAAGGTCAACAATAAGGTCGTTTCAAAGTCTTGCGATCAAAAACGCAGGGAATCAACATGTCAAGTTATAGTCACGTTTGAAAAATCGACATTTTCACCAAAAGAGTATTGAATGAAGCCAGTCTGAAAATGATTAATAAATTATTAGCCAGGGACAGCTCAATTATCATTATTATACACACGTATTAAGCTTGGACATATTGCTTGGGTATATTACCATATTATCTTACTTACCAGCGTTGACAAATTCGTTGTGTTTTACTAAGAGACAAACATGCAAATGCTCATTTTGACGTTTTTATTTGTTGGAGCATTTACAACGTCAACGAAAGACACAAGACATAGTTTTCGTCTGTAATTGTTACAATAATATACATAGTACAGCACCTCACTTATTATCTTATGACTAAATGTACTATAAAAGGACCAGCTAGTATAGCAAGATGACCATATTTTCGCCATATAAAAAGGTAGAGCGCAATCGAAACAGTTCTGAATTAATTCACAGTTTAAATGAACAGAAAAAATGCCAAATTTTTTTCACCGAAAATAAAGTTTTTCATTTGTTGCTGAGAAACATTTTATAATTGGCGCTTCTGATTTTGACTCTGAGGACTGCTAAAAACAAACCGGTTAGGCAACAATCACTATTAATTTAGCACTCGAATTTCATGTTTCTGGCTCTGGAACAGCAAATAAATTATACACCCCCTGCGCTGTTATCTTGCAACTATCGCATGAAAAAAATCCGCAAGATAACGGAGCGAACGGGGATATCTGCAAGATAACAGCGCAGTGCTTAACACATAAAGATAGGGATTCCTGGAAAATTGGCCGAAAAAAATCTGCAAGATTACGGAGNTTTCGTTAAAACCCATATATGGCCTATAAAACCCATATTTTTTATTTGCGCAGGTTGAGACCCATTTTTTCGGATTCAGTGGATGAAACTGCATCTAGAAACATTTGAATGATATCCAAAGCAGCTTGGGACCAAAAGTTAGCAGATCCGAGCACCCCTAGTCATAAAGCCTTTCTGTACATGAGAAAAAGTTCAAAAGTCGTTCTTTAGTCTTGCGTTCAGAAAACGCAGGGAATCAACATGTCAAATTATCGTCACGTTTGAAAAATCGACATTTTCACCAAAACAGTATTGAATAAAGCCAGTCTGAAAATGATCAATAAATTATTAGCCAGGGACAGCTCAATTATCATTATTATACACACGTATTAACCTTGGACATATTGCTTGGGTGTATTACCATATTATCTTACTTACAGAACAAATTCAAAGTGTTTTACTTAGAGACAAACATGCAAATGCTCATTTTGACGTTTTTATTTGTTGGAGCATTTACAACGTCAACCAAAGACACAAGACACAGTTTTCATTCATAATTGTTACAATCATTTACATAGTACAGAACCTTACTTGTTATCTTATCAATAAATGTACTAGAAAATAGCCAGATAGTATAACAATATGACCCTATTTCCGCCAAATAAAAATATAGAGCGTATTCGAATCAGTTAAAACGTGTTCTGAATTAATTCACTGTTAAAACTAACAGGGGGAATTCCTAATTTTTTTTCACCGAAAATCAAGTTTTTCAGTTGTTGCTGAGAAAAATATTTTTAAGGGGTATTCGACCACGGCGCTTCTGATTTTGACCGTAAAAACCGCTAAAAGATAAATCGTCTAGGGTTAGGGTTCCATATGAAGAAAAACGAGATTATGCAAATATGGAACATATGAATACACTATTATTGGAGAAAACAGTTAAACGAATTTTAATTTTACAGTATTTTCTTTAAAACATCTATTTTTCGCAAAATATCGGTTCTAAAAAACCCGTTGTTTACGAAGAAAATTGTTATAAATTATGATGGTTGACAAGGTCAACTTGACCTACATTATTTTAGTCTTAATAGTGTGAAAACTAACATAAGAAAATACTACTATTCTTCAAGAGTGCCTACACCGATAATGAGGGTTTAAACTGATAGGTTGTTCGAAAACAAGAGTCACATCATATAGTATGAGTTACTGTGAATTACTCAAAAATAATAGTTTAAAACCCCTAATATTAGGAGAGATCCAGAAAATACAGTTCAAACAGAGCCAAATATAAAATGGACAAAGTCAGGGGATTAACAACGAAGTTTTTTTTTATTTACGGTCTGGAATCCAGACTCTGGATCGTATGAAACCTAAGTAACATTTGTGCTTGCTCTTTCGTTTCACCTTTTTATATAAATATTTTAACTCTCAGGGGGGAGGACTTTTTGATAACCCGCAGGCGGAAATTGTATGCACGTATGCACACACATAAAAATTCACAATAATTCGCAATAATTCTGGTCAAACTTGTAAAGCCAAGTTGTAGAGCTCGTCAAACTACGTCGATCTGACTATTAATTGAACGATTAAGACTATTAAGAAATTGATTTGGGCCACCAGGGCCCCCTAGAGAGCTGTTTGAAATATCCAACCTGCGCAAAAAATACCGCCAATGGAATTTTCTCGCAAAGTTGAGAGGGGGTCAACAATATCGATTCTGCCCTATGGGGCCTTCTTATGCCTAAAATCAACGAAAAACCAAGTCGTGTGCATATATGCACACACTTCCCCCTGCGAGTTAAGAGCTTTTGTTTTGATGTGTCAATCCCTTAAGTATTCTTCGCGCCTTGATCGAATTGTGGGTTGCCTTCTGTTCAATTGGGAAAGTGCGTGTACGTATGTATACTAAACTGCGACCTTTACGAAAAATTAAAATAAACTAACGAAGTCTCTAGGCCCACGCTGAATTTCATAGACACTTTGTGACAGAAACTTATTTTTATTTTGAATTGTACAGTCCTCACTCCTTTTTTCGGACGCTCCTTTTTCGTACCATTGCTCCTTTTTCGGACGCTTTTCGGCCAAAATCGGGTCATTTTAATAGAAAAAAATGATCCTTTTTGTGACGATGCTCCTTCTTCGGACACTGTTTTCGAGAACCGAAAGCGTCCGTTAAAGGAGTAAGGACTGTATTGATTAACTCTGAAAGAAAGCGATTCGGTAAATTCAGACATATTCACATTACATCATTTAACGGGTATATCAACATAGTGATAAGAGCGTTAATTTCGACTGATGACCCCCTCAGAGTATATGCCGCTTGGGACTCTTAGGGGGTTAACAAGGAAAATTTATTTGTGTTTGTCAGAATTGGAAAATTAGAAAATATTCGCGTTTGATGCTCATATAGCAAATCAGCAACATTCCAATTCGGACGCAAATGATCGAACACTCAGCGTTGATAAGGATGCTGAGCCGTCGGGGATGTCGCCGTCCGATGCCGGCTCGAATTCCGCTACGATAAAAAATTATGTTCGCATTTATAAACTAACACCCGTACGAGCGGGTTTGCACGTTTTTTCAGTTTTTTATTCTCTTTCATTTCTAAACCGTTCGATGTATTCTGAATTGCTCTCTTTCATTCAATATAGTCATTGCGCATCATCTGATTTCAAATACAATATGAAAATTGACGTCCGGTTACCGGTTTTGCGACTTTTGTACCTCTTTTTTACGAAAACTGACCACGACTTAAAGTTCCGATAATATATACAGCTGAAGTCATCATTTTATCTTTAAAGACTTATTGTAATAACTAGACATGGCCTGGCCATTTTGTTTCAAGTATCGTGCGTTTTCGAAGGGCCGGGCGCGTTCCTGGGTAGTATATCTAGGCGCGCAGCTATTAGCTGACATCCAACAATCCAAAGTAGAAATCGGTTATATTTAACGTGTCGTTATTTTGGTCACATACTGTACTTGGCGTTTCAACAAATGATAATAACTGCGGGGAAAGCGTTTGAGTTCGCTCGTGTACCTACGTTCGTCCGCATCACTCCAACTGTTGCTATTTTCTTCCGCTCCAAATTCGTCGTTTGATTCGTCACTTTCTCGATTTCGCCGATTTTCGCGAGTTCGCTCTTTTTCGATGTCATCCTCGTTCCCATCTTCAGCGGGACCAGTTTCAACTCGGCAAAATAAGTCATTTTTACCCACATAATGCCGGTTTTTACGTGACTGACTCACACATTTGGATGTCAGACAGAATATGATAGTTAGTTTTGTAGCGGAATATATGATGACATATTTTACCGTAATTTAACTTTTTTGGTGCTTGTTCGTGGATTAAAAATAATAGTAAAAACAGTTACATTTGTCAAAAACATAGATTTTTAAGGGATGTATAAATGTGGGATCACATAAGGTTGTGGTTTAACGAAAACCTAACTTGTCGAAATTAAAAAAAAAATCACGAGAATTTTTTTCACATAATAGGAATTTCAGCTTTAGACGAATTCAAACTGTGCCCTTCAGCGTCACCTCCAGCAGCAGCATCGTTGGTATCGTTACCAGTGTCACCGGTCTGACCTTGGTCCGGGTCGTTTTGGCCTGCATTAGCATCCATTTCGGGGGAACATGTTCCACAATTATTCAATTTTGTTATATAAAACCTTATAAGTTATAACAAATTGTTCCCCGTAAACCATTTCGGCCTCCATGGCCTCCATGGCTTCGTCTTCATCTCCTTCATCGCCGTCGCCATCGTCGTCTTCGAAGTCACCAACCCTAGGACTCAAGTTTAGTTGTTTCATCAACATAAAATAAAGTTTATAAAAGGTACCTTATACTTTAGTAGTACATTATACTTGCTAAAATGATTCGAGACTGCAGATAAAAAGCCAATTTACTAAGTCATAAAGAACAAGAAAACCATTCGATTTAACCGCTCGATTTAACCCTTCGATTTAACCCTTCGATTTAACCCCTCGATTTAACCCCTCGAGTTAACTCCCTCTAACCTATGCGCCCGCCTTGTTTATCGAATATGAGTCTGAAGATAGTAACGAAATTCAATTAAATAAAAACAAATCTACTAAAAAATTAACTGCTTCTTATTTATGCTTTAATTTAATTCTAACTTATCAAAAACAATTTTAACACAGAAAAGTTAAAAATCGCCGAAAACGATTTTCTAATAAAATCGCCGATATAGGCGCACACCGATGGAATTTGGCACCTGTGGACCAAAGTATGATCAAATGTTACTCTTAATAATTGAAATGACTGTTATTTAATTTGTTTATCCATTTTTTAAATTTTTATTACAGTCCATACTCCCATTAAAGACGCTTTTATTAGAGTCATTTTTTCGCAAAAGAGTGGTTTCGTTTTTTTGGTTGATTTTTGTCTCTTTCGTCAAAAATTGTTGTTCATTTAGCTGTTACAGAGGACGAAAGTAAAACAGTTTAGATTTTTTATCAAAACTGGTGCGTTTCATGTCGAATTTCCTACTAAACTAAAATATAAAATAAACTCGAACATCTCTTATATTTAGGTAGATTTGCTGGCAAAATTCTGCACTGTTTTCCGTTTTTAAAAATCTCGATCCGTTTGGCTGTTATTAACAATGAAAGTCGATTAGGCAGAATCGTGCCTGATCGGTTAGACGGAGTTAACAACGAATTTAGATCATGATTTTTTGGTGGATTACAAAAACATTTTTAACCCGAGACCGCGCAGTGGGACCAAATCTGGTCCCGAGCGGCTATTTTAGTGAATATCTCGGATCTGGGATAAGATATACTTCTGAAATCTTTTATACTCGAATTTTTTATCCTTCTTTTATTTAGACAAATATGAATCGTGTCATATAAATGCGCTAATCTGTTGTGGGGAAGCGCTACAGAAAAGTAATTTCTGCAGATTCAAACAAATAATGACGCGTTGGCAGCTGCAAAAAGTAAAAAAAACCCTCTGATATAGCCGGTTGGGATGTTGTAACATTTTTGTGTCTTGGACCAGATTTGGTCCCACTGCGCGGTCCCTGAATAGTATCTAGTTCGTGGTCTAGGGTTAAGGTATTTTTGTATATTTTCATACTATTACCACTATAATGTTCATTTTATTTGTATACCAAATTTTCGGCTTTCGCC
>SCLG01000388.1:0-18295 GCA_004367875.1 Oikopleura albicans
TTACAACTACTGTATAAACGAAACATAAAAATACAGTTTCAGGGGTAAATGGCGCATAACTTTGATTATATAACTTGGGAAACTCCATCTGTATAAATTATAACAAAAAAACTCGGGTCAACCAGACTACAATTACAGTCAGGGGTGGCCACTAAATGTATATAGTACTTCCCATGCGCTGTTATCTTGTCACCCGTTATCTTGCAGATTTTCCCGTTGGCTCCGTTATCTTGCAGATTTTTTTCGGCCAATTTTCCAGGAATCCCTATCTTTATGTGTTAAGCACTGCGCTGTTATCTTGCAGATATCCCCGTTCGCTCCGTTATCTTGCGGATTTTTTTCATGCGATAGTTGCAAGATAACAGCGCAGGGGGTGTATCCAGTTATCTGTAGATTTGCGTTATTGTTGTACGAAACTAATAGCTCTAAATGTGTACCTTGTTTCGGAGTGGGGTATTTGTGGTCGCGAAAGAAGTTGTATTTTGGGTAGTTTCGCGACCACATAGTTTGGTCGCGACTTCTTGTTCAAAATTTGGTTTCGCGACCGTTTGGTGACGTTTGGTGACGTTTTGGGTGAAGTTTCGCGATCACTATTTTTAGGTGGAAAAATGGTCGCGAAACTACCCATTAGGTTACCAAACGAAATTTTGAACAACGATTCGCGACCAAATGTGTGGCAACCAATGTTTTCAATAACCGACCATTATGTGGCCATCCAACTGTTTTGTCGTATTATAGTACCATACTGTATGGTCCATACACCACCTGCGAAGTTATTTTGAACCTACTGGTCAGTTATTTGGTTATTTTTTGAAAATTCTTTCGCGAGATAATTGCGCAAGTGGTGTATATATCGCAGTGATTTTCAAAAGCGAAAAAAATAAATAATGTTACCACTTTTTGGTAACATTGCTTGAGGCCTATGTGGCTTGTCATTGGTCCTTTTTGAGCTATTTTCTTCTTTGACCTTTAGAATTCAGAGCATTTCATTCTTTGAGCTTCATTGAGCTATAAAAAGGACCATTGACAGGCCATATAGGCCTCAGACGCGCTGTCAACCAACGTTACCAAAAATTGGTAACATTATTTATTTTTTTCGCATTTGAAAATCACTGCGATATACCAATTTATACCAAAATATATTTATTGTATTCCAGTAAAAATAAAAATGATTATGTACCTATCAGGTATTACAGTCAGCTCTTAATTCAGGACCCCTACCCTCTACAAAATTTAGGCTAAAATGTCCAACATTGATACAATCATTGGCCGTTATTTTGGGAGAGTGAAAAGTTTTTGTTAAAAATTTGACGACGTAATGTCTGTTTTCCTTTTTATATTTCAATGTGAAAGTTTTTCCGCACTAATGCGTTAACAAAACTGGGTATGGCCTTGACGGAAATCGTAAAACAAATTAATTCAAAAAGCGTTAAGATTACGTAAAATTGTGTAAAAAGTTAACGGAGAAATTTAAAGATACATGTCATGTTGGATGGTTAAAATAAGTTCAAATTTTTAAAATTATAGGCTAGGTGTTGTAAATACATGCAATTGTTAAAAAAAAACTTTTCTTCATTGTTTACCAGAGGACAGTCCGCTGGTCTAGATGGCACGTTTCCCATGCAAACTTTAAAATATGAAGTTTTTTAACACTAAATTACCGTTACAACTGTTACGTAACAAAAGTTTATCTGAGATATTTACACTTTTTAGCGTTGTGTAATTAGTTATCTACATATTATGGATCTTCTAGCTTCCCTTACAATTTATTTGCGCCCAAACTCAATCTCGATATTAGGGTACAGCAATCCAAATTCAGGATTTTTCAAACGTACTCGAGTGGACATTCTCTTGGGGCACCACATGAATTTTGGGCATTTTTGACAAATGCTCTTTAGCGCCAAAATAGCCCTTTTAAACAAATGCTCTTTAGCGCCAAAATGAGCCTTTTTGACAAATGCTCTTTAGCGCCAAAATGGGCCTTTTAAACAAGTACAGAAAATATTTTTTTTCGTTGGAAAAATCCGGAATATCCCTATCTAGAAAATACGAATAAAAAACGGCGGGAATTCATGCGACGCACAGAGTAGCTCATAAAACTTGTTCTTCTAGTAGAAGAAGTGTAATTAGAATAAAACTAATCTCTTAGGATTTTTTTTTGTTTTCTTCTCAAAAAAATTGGGTTTTAGTCCCCAAACTTTTTGGTAAAAAAAGAAGTTTTTTCAGAATATTTTTTGCTTTCAATTTTTTCCATCGTTATTCATGGGATCGTTTTGAACCCACTTTTCATATTGGGACCACTGAGTGACTGTGTCTACTATTATACTCCTAAATTGAAAGTGTTTGGACACCCTACTCCACCTGCCTCAAAATCAAACATAGAATCATTTTTCGTCATTATAATTATGAAAAACTCACCTGTTCAAATACTTTTAGCTTTTCGGAAACGGTTGCTTTATGAGTGAAATGCATACTTGACTCTTCATTAAATAATTTTGTTTTCTCTCTTAATAATAATTACGATTTTTGTTTTTTCTAAAATATAAACTTGGTTTTTCACTATCCTGTTCGAATCCCGTACGGGTAATTGTTTCTATAAAATAATAATTATAATTTTTTTTTGTTGTGTCTCTCCCGACGTGCTTAAATAAGCAAATGCATTAATCTGAGCTCACCTCCCATACATTTTCTCTCTTTTTTATTTCTTCTTTTTTTTCGTTAATGGATAACCTCACTTATGCAAACATTGCGAGTAAATCACAGACGGCCGATGGTTAACGCCAAATCTCAGCATTTTTTTTTTTCGTAACTTTTTTGATTTTCTCGCGTTATAAATTGGCCATCACTTTTTGAAGTTTTTTTTTTCAAAACGGAGTGATTAATCTATCAGCGGATGCTTTGTACTACGGGGCTTTGGATTTAACGAAAAAAAAGTCATAATAAACGCTGATCTGTACTCATAACAAGTTGTAATATTTGGCATTTAGCGGGGACAGATTTAACTCGTGCTATAAATTATCCCTAATCTTATTAACGATGACTAGAGCGGACTTTTTAATTATGTTTTAGCGTTTTTTTGCTGCTCTGATTTTTCTTGACATCTTTTTTTACATCAATATACATCCGATTTTTTTAATAGAGGAGATTTTCTGACAAAATTGTATTCCCACGTATTTGTTATATAACTCATACGATTTAGGAGCTTACCAGGCGGTTGCCAAACACCGGTTGGTATTTGGGTATTATGGAAAGCTAAACGTGTGTACTCAAATATTAACCCTTGGAGCCCTGAGAAGCAAAATTGGCATGTTTTTTTCTGTGCCAAAAGATTAATAAGTTTAAGTTTAAGTAACAGCGTTTTAGTTTATGTTTCACAGCCAGAAAGTTTGTTTTTTCAGGTAATGTTTCGAATATGAGGTTATAAACTGCCCGTATAAGGCTGACATTGAGAGACTACTGAATATTATACTAAATTTGATATAATAGTAAACTAAAAGTTTTAGTCTAAAACGCATTATTGGCAAAATTTATAATTTTATTCAGTTTAATTGATAAGAACGGCAAATATGTATAAATAAGAATTGCAATAATCCTTGAAAAGCAAAAAATAAAGAAAAACTCAAAGATTGGAAGTTTTCATCTCGGTCGCAATTTGTTAATAATTTCATTTACGCCAGTCTTCCCAATTTTCGTTTGATTTTGACAATTTTTTGTTTGATATTTTTCAGTTTTTTCTCCAACTTTTCGATTCCTTGCTCTATTGATGCGATTCTTTGGGAGACATCTTTGTGTTTTTGAACTAGAGCAAATTTCATGTTCAAAATCAATTCGTCTTTTGCGATCAATAGTTTAGTTAATATTGTTATCTTCTGCCCAGTGAGAATTTGGAGTTCATCTTGCATTTGTTCAATCTTTCGCAATTTTTCTGATGATTGTCTTGACATATTGTTTTGACTTTCAATTAATTTGTATACTGTGTATGTTTCAAATTTGTCTGTTTTTACAATCGTCTAATGCGCTTATATGGAGTTCAAATGGCGCCCTTTGTAAGGCCGCTAGCTGTCTTTTCCTAACACTGAGTTTTAATTGGTTGATTACCCCGCAATTGATCGGCAAAATTTTCTGTTCAAAAAAGTATATAGGAAACATGTGTTGACAATTTTCGACCAAAAAAATCAACCGCCGCTAATTTTTCTTAACTGAGGGCAGCGGCGTATCCCCAAAAAATCGGGGAACGATGAAAGCTGCATGGATTTAGTGATTTTTTTTACGAAGAGTTGTGCCTAGAAACCCGAATGTAATTTTGAGCAAAGCCTTATTTACTGGATTTATTTATTTATTTGCCAAACGGAAGCTTTTTGTGAAAAAAACAGTCGAAAAATGGACACTTTCTGAAAAACAATACGGACGCTATTTTCGAGAATCAAAAACGTCTGTAATTAAAGCTTATTTTAAACCGTCTGAAAAAACAAAGCAATTTAATACGTCGACTATTCGCGATTTATTTTAGGAAAATTTTTTTAAGGAAATTAACCTATGCACGCGATGTTTCACAAAAAGTTAAACACGAGTCGTAAAACGAAAAATTATTATATGGGCCATATCACATAGAAAAAGTCGTTAAACTTTTTTTTTAATTTTGTACAGGAAAAAAATATTTAAAAAAATCATTAAATTATACGGGCCTGCATACTGACCAATTTTCAGCGAAATCAGATTACAGTCCCGACTCACAAAGCGATACACTTTCCTTCTGAAAAAAGTGTATCGCATTGAGGGTAGTGTATCGCATTCAGGTAATTGCCTTTTTTGGAGTTAAAACTAGAATTTTAGAGGGTTTTTTTTATTTAAAACCTTGTATTAGTCAATTTTTTCGACTGAATCATCCTTTAACATTAAGTACGAAGTCAAAATTTGCACCAGAAAACTTAAATATATAGGGTAATGACGCCCTTTAGGGCAAATTTGCAATACTGGTCAATACTAATATGGAACATTAAAGCTTACTAATTTTAGAATATAACTTATTTTAAATAAGGGCCTTATAAGACATTTATATATCTTATTCTTAAAATCATAAAATCTTTTATTTCTTTGAAAATCGTTTTGGATTTACCACCATTAGCCACAGAATTGCTGTATTAAACTACATTTCTTCGTAATGCTCGTCATGTTTTATCATTGTCAAAGTTGCAGGTTTTCTGGAAACGGAAGTACAAAAGTATTTCCATTTTAATTAGTGTCCACATTACGTGCTCTACGGATAATCAACAGAATTACTCCGTTAAATAAATACTCTAGTGTATATTTTAGCATCACAAACTAACAAAAAAAAACAATTTTGATTTCGGTATTATAATAATGTTTAATAATTTTGTCAAGATATAGGATCATTGTCAAGATATGGGTCACCAACTGTTTGACCGACTCTGTACTGGTATATATAGATGCTAAGCCGTTTTTTGAATCGTATGCGCCGTGGACGTATGCGCCGACGGCCCGTGGTCGATTACATATTAAACACTTTTTTTGGCAGAAAAATTTAGGAATTTAGGACCCCTATCTATACTGTATAGACTGTAAACTATTTCCTAAACATGTTGCGTATTTTAAAGCGATGTGTGGAAATTATCATGTTTTCCACCTGGGAGTTAACCGCGTTTTATTAGAGTTTTGAATAATGACCAAATTGATTTGAATAAGGGCTGTACAGTATGGTCACCAAAGGGTTATCTGCTAACCGTTAGCAGTGAAAATTAAGTAACAAGAAATGAAAATGTTTATAAATTTTTATTGTATTCGAAATTTTGAAAAGTCGCACCACTAGATGGCTATTATACTTTGACCGAGCAATCATATACTGTGTGCGACATCTTCATATATTGTTTGTTATATCTACATACAGCAAAACTACAGTGTAATTTGTAAATTTCTCGCGGGTAGTCAGACTTTGAAAAGGCAACTTTGTGACCGTGAACTGTAACGATTTGAATATGATAAATATTTTGGACGTCCTAATATCAGGACGCGTACTGTATGTGGTGTAAATACTTTATTAGCCAACGGTGGTACACGAATGCGCAAATATTTTTATCTCGAATTATGGTAAATATTTGCCCTGTGTTCATTGGCTGCTCCTTGGCGTCTCTCGTGTCTTTATAAGAGGTTCACCGTTGACTCGTTAAGTTTTTACCACAGACAGTACCGAGTGTACTTGTACGGGTTAAGAGAAAAGAAAGTGAATTGTACAGCTATTCAGGGCGATTATTTTGTGCGCCCAGATCAGGTTCAGACTTGAAGTTCAATCTGATTTTGTCTTTTCGGTCGACCTTAAATTCTTCAAAGACGATTATTTCATTACTTCCAGCATGCAGCCATGGTCCAGGCAAATAAAGGGTACGTTGAGGCCCAATGGCCCAATAACGGCCCAAATTGCGACCATTGACAAAAATGCAGCCTTTTTGAAAACCGGATTCAATGGGGTCAATAAATGTGTCTCGCGGTGCCCGGCGAATGTTGAGCTCGAATCGATAAAAACCGGGCCAGCTCGTCGAGCCGTAACCACTAAATGATAGGGACGAAATAAAGGACGGAGTAAGAGGCAGGGAAGTTACTTTCCAGCTGGGCGCAAATCGGCAGCTCGTTTTGTATCCCGTAGGGGTTTGAACAGTTAACGACAGCGAGCCGGTTATACCTGAAAAATAATTTTATCTGTAGCTGTTGAGATTTGTAAGTAATGTTTTACTGCAGTCCTTACTCCCATAAGGGACACTCCAATAACGGCCATTTATCTTATAAGGGTCGCTTTTTACAACGCATTTCGGATGTCGATTATCGACCGCCGATAATTCCGAAGACCGTTTTTTTCTCAGTTTTGTGTCACATAAGGCATGAAAATATTATTCTAATCCCATAACGGCCGCTTTTTTCGAGAACCGTAAACGAGCGTTATGGGACCAAGTAACCGCCATTATTTCACCATTATAAAATCTATGTGATAAATGTGGAATTTACCTTTATATTCCCCATCCAAACTCAAATGAGGTTCAAAATTAATCCTTCCTGGATTTTCGACCAAAATGCCCAATCGAAAATTGCGCCGCCCAGTGCTGAATTTAAGCGTATCAACCTGTGTAGATTCCTCATTTTCGAGTAAGACGGGTTTTCCAACGACCAGATCATCATGAAAGAAATGGGCACGTCCTTTTATTTTTGTTTTAACCCCTCGAATGACGATTATGTCATTTTGATCATCCAAATCGTCGCACGTCATGTCGTTGGCATAAAAAGCATAACCGAAATTCTGACCGATGCGTGTTTGGTTGGGGAGGGTTAACATTTCCATTGGAACCGGCGAATCGACATGCACCGAATCCGCAAGGGTTAAACTCTCAAACAATGAAATGAATCCAGAAGGCTTATTTTGAGCTATTATAATTACAATGAAATTTGACAAAAGCTTCAATTTCAATAAATACCGCCAACTAGTGGGAGTAATTCTAATTCGCGAATTTAAAACGTCCGTTATAGGAGTCAGGACTCTACACTAGGTTTTAAAATTATCACTTGAAAATTTTCATATTTTAAAATTGCATACTTTTCTGTCACACAAATTACATTGCCAAATAAGGGTCGCTATGGCCAAATAATGGTCAGTTTGTCAAAACACCAAACCGACCCTTATTTGGCGACGCCTGTATTGTATGTTTAGACCTTTAGGTGAAACTTATTATAGAACTCTAGCTCAATCATGTGGTAGGCCCATGGCGCCATTATTGTACTTTTATAAAGTGGGGGCAAAGATTTCCGTTCAGCTTTGGCAATTTGCTGCCGAATAATGTGATATTTACCCCCTAGGGCACCGGACTCGGTGATTGGGCAATCGTAATCATAACTGGTGACATCAGCCGTATAATACCCACGGGCTATTTTTAGCGCCCCATTTGTAAATCCAAAATTCGTCCCGCCATGAAACATATAAAAATTTACACTGGCACCGTGGCTAAGCAGCACTTTTAGATTTTCACCAAAAACCTCATCATTAAACAGATTTCGACCTTCACCCCACCAATCAAACCAACCTGCCCAAAATTCCATGACCCAAAGTGGCTGGTGGGGAAAATATTCCGACATTTTTTCCAAGTTTTCTTCGGGATTATTTTTGAAATTAATCGACTTTAGTTCATTTTTCAACATAACCGTCGTGGGTTTTTGAAAAACGGAAGCGCCGTCCGAGGTGAAGAGGGGTTCTTTAACTCCCAAACTCTGGAGCAGTTTTTTGAGCCACTCAAGGTGGCCAGGATCTTGATTGCCATAACTTCCATATTCATTTTCAACTTGGACACCGATAATTGGCCCACCTTTGATACTGTAATTGATGAATACATTTATACCAAATTATCTGATGTTAAAGCCTTGCCGAGTTGAAATCGCCGTTCGTGTAGGTTTAAAAATATATGTTTATATTCCAGTCGTTAATTCTAGTCATTTACTTTTTTAACCTACACGAACGGCGATTTCAACTCGTCAAGGCCTTACCTATTTTAAAACCGCATTGTTTTTCTGAAATGTGTATTTCATTCCCTTTTTTCATAATTCGAAAAAAATGTAGAAACTTTCTAAAAATAAAAATACATGATTCTAACAAAACTTTGGATGGAAATACATGATTTTCATTACATTTTTTACAAAAAAACCTTATGACTCATGCAGCATGGCCTTATAGCAGCCAAAATGTCAGGCCTTATAACGATTTTTTCTTAATTGAGAAACTAATATGGGCATTAATGGTTTGATTCACCAAAACCTTTGGAATGGTATTATTTTGGGTATAAGGACGTTGAAATAATTTTTTACAGCATTTGTATATCCTCCATATTGTGTTCTAACTTTCATAAATGGATCTTGCATAAGCCAACTGGGAAGACCGCCCCAGTCCCATTCTGAGCAAATGTACGGACCCGGCCTGAGCAAAACAAACAGGTTCAAATCATGAGCTAATTTTAAAAACGCCTCAAGGTCAAGGTCACCGGAAAAATCATAGACTCCGGGATCTGGCTCGTGTAAATTCCAGGGCACGTAAGTTTCAACACCGTTGAGTCCGGCCGCTTTTAACTTCATTAACCGGTCATACCAGTATGCTTTTGGAACGCGGAAGTAATGCACTGCCCCACTGTACAACTTCGTTTTAAGTCCATTTAGATAAAAGTCTTTCGGAGGTATTAATTATACATGAAAAATAGTTCGGTACCAAAAAAGGGTCCTCGGAACAAGCACCTTAATTGAAATTCAAAAATTGGTCATTTGGAATTACCGGTACTGTATATTGAAATACTGTGAAAACGAACGTGAAATTACAAATTCACAAACGGTTAACCCGTTGACGTACGGGGTTCATTTTTTGCAGGCTAGTGGGGCGTTGAGTCAAACGCCGTTGACTACTTAACAGTTTTGGAAAAAAAGAACTGTTCTTTTTCGTGATTTTTTTTGGTCTTTTAGTTGAAAAAAACATTAATTAACAATTTTTATTGAATTGACAACTATTACTTGAAAATTTTTGACTCAACAAAGAAAATATATTTTATCATCCACATGTGGCCACAGCTTATTCCAATTTCTGGCCAAATGTTAAATTTCAATATATTTATTTTCCTGTGAAAAATCAAAGATTTTTGTGGCGCCCAAGAGTAAAAAAAATCTGTTTCAACAAACGGTGTTATTTTTTTTCATTTTTATCGATGGAATCGCTTTTCTGTCATCTAAAAAAACAACCCAGAACGTTTTTTTTAATTTTTTTCAATTAACACCAAAATTCCTTTCTCGACGAAATTAAGGGCGGGCTTGTTTGTGAGAAATCCTCTTTCAAAGCGCGTAAACGCGACAATATTGACTACATAACTGCCCGTAATAAAGATAACGATTAATTTCAACCAGCGGTAAAACCGCGGAAACATCTTCTTTCCCTCTCTTTACTCATAAATATTTCAAGTTCATTTTTACTAAAATTGTTACTTTATTATGTTTTTCCTTTAGTTATGCATTGAAATTAACCCACGAGCGACCGGGGCGCCGTCACGTGATGTCAATAAACCAAAAATGCTCGGAATAAAAGGGGGAAAGTCAAAAATAGAAAAGCGATGAGGAAGTGGATGACTCATCGAAATATGACGAATATTTTTTTACGAAAAAAAACAGACGTTTTTTATGGCTGACGGATGTAAAAAAGAAAAAAAATGTAAAAAAGCTGAGTGCGTAAGTCGAATCGATTGGCGCGGGCCATAATTGATTTTCTTCTCGGCCACGTGAATTTAACCCCGTCCAATAAGCACGGCGCAACGCGTTGGTTTTTTGTTTATTATTCACTCATGCGAGGCGTCGCTTATGCCACGGGTTAAATTTCACATTTGACACAAAACAACATTTGCCCCACACACCCGCGGTTAAATTATTTTTCTTCGCTTTTTTTTTCTTTTGTTCAGAGAAGTCTTTTTTACCGGGTTTTTTTTTTGTTCAGTTTTTCTAAAAATAGACTGAACTGGAAAAATGGACTTACTGGAGAAATTGCACTGGTACTGCATTGAGACGACAGCCCACGAAATCTCCTTTCGATCCATTTTTGTAGGTTAAAGGTTAAAAATCGCGCTTAAATTTAGGCGACTCTAATTAAAATCAATCTCCGCCTAACTCGTCCCCGCCCACTTTCGAAGCACGCGGCAAAAACTTCTTGTCACATTAACTCTAAACAAAAATGTGGAAAACAAGTACGCTCCCTGCGCTTTTATGTTGTCACTGGTTATCTGGCAGTTTTTTCTGAGTGTTCTGGGAGGATTTGCAAATCTTGCACTTCTCTATTGGAGTGCTATAAAAAAGTGCTCTATGAAAAAGTGCGCCACCTGTAATTTTTACAGATAATAAAAGAGTTTACCTTTTCATGCACCACTGGAATGTTTTCCCTTGACGATAACGACAGTTTTTCATGAAAATGAACCAGTTAGATTATCATTGAATTTCTCAAAAAAAGTTTGAAATTAATTACGCTGATCTTGAGAAATTCAATGAGAGTCTAACTGGTTCGTTTTCATGAAAAACTGTCGATATATACGTGTATTATATACACAGGGTGCGCCGTTATGTTTCACAAAAACATTCGAAAAATAGTGAAACATAATGGCCCGATCGGGAAAAAGTGAAACATAACGGCGTAGGGCTTAACATATAAAGATATGTATTAGTGGAAAATATTTTCTCAAAAAAGTGAAACATAACAGCACGCTCGGGCAAAAGTGAAACATAACGGCGCGAAACATAACGGCGCACCCTGTGTATACGGTATATATACTTCTTCAAATATATTATGTAACATAATTTATGTTTATTGTTGTCAATTTTGGGGTAATTATAATTAGCCAAATTACGGACCCGGAAAATAAAATTTCGTACGTGATCTTTCATTTTCTGGGTCCGTATTTTCGCTAATTATTATTTACTGGTTTTTGCTTTTGAAATATCGTTCTCTAATCATTGCCGGACTTCCGTTTTCACTCCATAAAACTATTTTAATTTATAAAGTATAAAGTAAAAATTATTTTTTGTCGTTTCCAGAAATTAGGCACCAGTTATTGTTATGATATTTAACAGTCAAAATAGTGTGCAAAGAATAGCTCCATAGTTTATGAATGATTTACTTACAATGGGACAAAAGTTAACAATTCAACAACGCAAAAATGATCTAACGGCCAGACGTTTTGAATTCATCTTTACGTAGGTTGGAAACAAAATAAATGACTGGAGTAATAAATATATTTATATTCCAGTCATTTATTTTTTAAACAACGTAAAGATGAATTCAAAACGTCTGNTATTATTATTATTATTATTATTATTATTATTTGAAGATGTTATGCGGTTGTGTACCAAATATGGGCGATCCGTTCGATATCAAAAAGGATACCTTCCAAAATTGCGTTCAAATATATTTTTAACCTTTGCTGAAAAGAAGCAACGAAACGTGATGACCTTGAGATTGGGGACGAAATTCAAGTTGGAGAGCAAAATGGAGTTGTTATTGCATCCAGGTAATTTTTTCCCGCGAAAAGTTTTTATCTTGGTATTATGACTCTTTTAAAATAAATTAAATATCATTTTTAAAAATAATAATACTTACAAAGTCGACTGTGCTCTAAAAATCGCTATAAAAATCGACCCCCTGCGCCGTTATCTGGCCGGAAATCCCGTTCGTTCCTTTATCTGGCCGGAATTTTGAGAAATAATTTTCCAGAAAATTCTATCTTTATATGTTTAGCACTGCGCCATTATCTATAACGTAACAAAATGTTTTTGGCGAAAATGTCGGCAAGATAACGGCGCAGCTGGTGTATATGAATTTTGGCAAATGAAAGGCTTACATTGTAAGCACCAAATATTTTTTTAGTTTTCTTAAAATACATTGAAATTTAGTAGTTTGGTAAGCCGAATACAAAAACAGTTATGATTAATAGACCATCTTTGGCGCTAGAGAGCTATTTATATGATCAAAAATTATTGAAAACGAGTTCAATTTGTATTTTAGTGGAATGGGGATAACAGTTTTTGATTTGTTCAACGAAATCATAACCGAGGAAGATATGAAACGTTTTTTGCAGCAGTATGACGTTAAAAGTGAGTACTTCGGTGCCGGGTTAATTTTGCGCACATTTCTTCAAATGATCGACCTGGCCCCAAAGCCGTCAAATACATGTACAGCCGTCGCCATTCCGGAACCCGAAGAAGAATGTCCGGTAAAACTTGAAGAAACCGACTCATATGACGAATATATCGAGTATAGTGACCAAGAAATGGGTTCCCGACTTTCGGAAATTTTGACCGATTCGGAGGATGATATGTTTATACAGTATGAAAAGGATCAAAAACAACTTCCAGACTTGATGCGAACTTGTAAAACGAAAAAATGCGGTTGTGGCCGAGGTAATTTCCTATAAATTACACACTGGCTTTTCTAGCCTATAATCCTTAATTTATAGTCCTTAATTTATTTTCAACGGCAACCAAGATTAGACGAAATTAAAACTGGTCGAAAAATGTTCGGCCAATTATTAGTACTCCAATTTATCAGTGTTTCGGCTAATTATCAGTTCTCCAAATTTCCTCAAGACTTCCGGCAATTCTGATTCATTCAGTTTCTCAGATTGTCGGCAAATTCTGAATTCGGCCAATTCTCAGTTCTCCAATTCGTCAGATTTTCGGTCAGTTTCAGTTTCCCTGAATTCTAATTGCGACATTATAACTTAATTCGGACAGCTTTGCAAATGTTGGCAGGACAAAACGCATTATTCAAAGAAAACGTAATTCGCAGGATTTAAAAAAAATGTTTTTTCGAAGAAAAGGTTTATGGGGTATACACTTTCAAGTCATAATTTACTAATTGTGATTTTTCGGACAAAATGTTATTCCAAGAAAAAAGTCTTCCAAAAACTTTTTTCCCACTGAAACCGTTTTTCGACGAAAAGGTCTCTGGTAGAATTTGTACGTTATTCTTGAAAGGTGGTCTCGTTGTTATCCTACTATCCTACTACGTTGTTATCCTACTACTGATGAAAATCCTACTACGTTTTTATTTCAGTTTTTCCAACAATCGAGGCCAAACGGCAGCATTATATTGACGAGCGCGTTTATGAATGTAAACGTTGTTCTGACTGTCTACCGTCTGAGCAAGCATTACGCAATCACCGCGCAAAAGAACACAAAATGCCCCAGACGCGGATTCGAAGCGTGAAAAACGCGGACGGAATGTATACCTGTCGCGTTACGAAATCGTGCCTCGCGCTTTTTGAGACGGCCGAGCTGCGCGATGACCATGAAAAAAACGTTAAACATTTTCGTTGTGACAGTTGCGCACTCGATTTCTCAATTTTTTCCGACTGGCAGAAGCATCGCAATGACGACAAGAGTTGTAAAGCACTCACCTGCCCAAATTGCAACAAGAATTTTCAAGATTCTAAGGCAGGCTATAAGTCACGGATAACAATCATTTTTTTGTATTACCTTGTTCATTAGCCAGAATTATAGTAATATAACTGGTTTGGTTCGAGAGCGCCCTCTTACGGATTTTATTTCTACTTTTTTCAAGATTTTGAAAGAAATCATACAGTACGCTGTGAAAATATATAATATTTTGTTTTCTCTAATTTACTCGCCAAAGTAACGATCGGTTTTAATAAGAGCCATGTTTGCCAAATACGGGTAGTTTTTCGGAAAATTTGAAAACTCAGATACAGTCCTTACTCATTTATCGGACGTTTTAGGTTCTCGAAAATAGCGTCCGAAATAGGAGCATCGTCACAAAAAGGTCCATTTTTCTATTAGAATGGCCCCATTTTGGCCGAAAAGGCGTTCGAAAAAAGGAGGATCGTCCGATAAATGAGTAAGGACTGTATTTAACGATTATCAAATTAGCACCCTATTTGGAGATGTACTCTGTGGATTTTCAGTAAAGTAATCTCAAAAATGACAAAACGATGTGTATCTTTAATTAAATTTGTTTTAAAAATCATATACAGTCTGCTATCCGTTTAAGTCGTCAAACTTCAAAGACCATGTACAGTCCTGTCAAAATCTGCGTAGTTTTATTTGTGATATTTGCGGGAAAGCGTTCAACCACGAGCGGCGCCTTCGCCTCCACCGCGAAGTACACTCCGAAGCCCGAGAACAAAAGCGTCTTTTGAATGCGCTAAACAATCAGGCGCGCTCCGAGGCAATTCGAAAAAATCCACGTCGATTTCCATGTGAGATGTGCGATCGGAGTTATACGACCAATCAAAAACTTAAATTTCATAAACTATCGGCTCACGGCGACGGGGCCAAGTTTTCCTGTCCGTACTGTCCCATGATGCTCATGAATCCCTCCACGTTGAATGTAAGTCACTAAAGAGCTACAACTTAATTTTGTTTTTGAGGTGAAAATTTTAGTTTTAAATTCTTAAGGAGGTATCAGTCGATTTGTTTACAAAGTGTACATTCGGGGAAACCGCCATAAAATCCGTTCTACAAAAGCGATTGTATTATTTTTTGTGTTGTATTATAAGAACAAAGGTTTTATTTCAACACCGATGTATTTTTATTTTCGTTATGGTCACTACANTATGGGCGGTCCGTTCGATATCAAAAAGGATACCTTCCAAAATTGCGTTCAAATATATTTTTAACCTTTGCTGAAAAGAAGCAACGAAACGTGATGACCTTGAGATTGGGGACGAAATTCAAGTTGGAGAGCAGAATGGAGTTGTTATTGCATCCAGGTAAATTTTTCCGCGAAAAGTTTTTTGTAGTATGTAATAAAACAACTTACTCTTTTAAAATAAATAAAATATCATTTTTAAATAAAATATAATAATACTGAACTTACAAAGTCGACTGTGCTCTTTCTAATAATCGTTATAAAAATGGGTTGTTTACACTTTGCGCCGTTATATGGCTAGAAATCCCGTTCGTTCCTTTATCTGGCCGGAATGTTGAGAAATAATTTTTAAGAAACCCATATCTTTATATGTTAAGGACTGCGCCGTTATCTGGCCATTATGACGTAACAAAATGTTTTTTCGGCCAGATAACGGCAGCTGGTGTATATGAATTTTGACGAATGTAACGCTTACATTGTAAGCACAAAAGTTTTTTTAGTTTTCATAAAACACATTGCAATTAAGTAGTTTGGTGAGCCCAATCCAAAAACAGTTATGATTAATAGACTTGGCGCTAAAGAGCTATTTATATGATCAATAATAATTGAAAACGAGTTCAATTTGTATTTTAGTGGAATGGGGATAACAGTTTTTGATTTGTTCAACGAGATCATAACCGAGGAAGATATGAAACGTTTTTTGCAGCAGTACGACGTTAAAAGTGAGTACTTCGGTGCCGGGTTAATTTTGCGCACATTTCTTCAAATGATCGACCTTGCCCCAAAGCCGTCAAATACATGTACGGCCGTCGCAATTCCGGAACCCGAAGAAGAATGTCCGGTAAAACTTGAAGAAACCGACTCATATGACGAATATATCGAGTATAGTGATCAAGAAATGGGTTCCCGACTTTCGGAAATTTTGACCGATTCGGAGGATGATATGTTTATACAGTATGAAAAGGATCAAAAACAACTTCCAGACTTGATGCGAACTTGTAAAACGAAAAAATGCGGTTGTGGCCGAGGTAATTTCCTACAAATTATACACTGTACCTTAATTTCTTTTCAACGGTTTTTCAGAACTGGTCGAAAAATTTTCGGCCAATTATTAGTACTCCAATTTGTCAGTTTTTCGGCCAATTAAAATTTTGGCTAATTATCAGTTCTCCAAATTTGTTCAAGTTCTTCCAGACTTCCAGTTCATTCAGTTCCTCAGATTGTCGGCAAATTCTAAATTCGGCCAATTGTCAGGTTCCCTATTCGTCAGATTTTCGGTCAGTTTCAGTTTCTAGTTGCGGCATTATAACTTAATTCGGACAACTTTGCAAATCTTGGCAGGACAAAATGCATTATTTAAAGAAAACGTAATTCACAGGATTTTTTTAAATGTTTTTTTGAATAAAAGGTTTATCGGGGACACTTTCAAGTAAGCCTTGATAGAGCTGGTCATAATTCACCAATTGTGATTTTTCGGACTAAATGTTATTCCAAGAAAAAAAGTCTTCCAAAAACGTTTTTTTCCACTGAAACCGTTTTTCGACGAAAAGATCTCTGGTACAATTTTTACCTTTTCCCTGAAAGATGGCTTCGTTGTTATCCTTCTCGTGATGAAAATCCTACTACGTTTTTATTTCAGTTTTTCCAACAATCGAGGCCAAACGGCAGCATTACATTGACGAGCGCGTTTATGAATGTAAACGTTGTTCTGACTGTCTACCGTCTGAGCAAGCATTACGTAACCACCGCGCAAAAGAACACAAAATGCCCCAGACGCGAATTCGAAGCGTGAAAAACGCGGACGGAATGTATACCTGTCGCGTTACGAAATCGTGCCTCGCGCTTTTTGAGACCGCCGAGCTGCGCGATGACCATGAAAAAAACGTTAAACATTTTCGATGCGACAGTTGCGCACTCGATTTCTCAATTTTTTCCGACTGGCAGAAGCATCGCAATGACGACAAGAGTTGTAAAGCACTCACCTGCCCAAATTGCAACAAGAATTTTCAAGATTCTAAGGCAGGCTATAAGTCACGGATAACAATCATTTTTTTGTATTACCTTGTTCATTGGCCAGAATTATAGTAATACAACTGGTTTGGCTCGAGAACGCCCTCTTACGGATTTTATTTCTTAGAGCGCATCTCTACTTTTTTCAAGATTTTGAAAGAAGCATACAGTACGCTGTGAAAGTATCTTGTTTTCTCTAATTTACTCGCCAAAGTAACGATCGGTTTGCCTATTAAGACCCATGTTTGCTAAATACGGGTAGTTTGACGGAAAATTTGAAAACTCACATACAGTCCTTACTCATTTATCGGACGTTTTCGATTCTCGAAAATAGCGTCCGAAAAAGGAGCATCGTCACAAAAAGGTCCATTTTCTATTAGAATGGCCCCATTTTGGCCGAAAAGGCGTTCGAAAAAAGAAGGATTACGATAAATGAGTAAGGACTGTATTTAACGATTATCAAATTAGCACCCTATTTGGAGATTTACTGTGTGGATTTTCAGTAAAGTAACCTCAAAAATGTCAAAACGATGTGTATCTTTAATTAAATTTGTTTTAAAAATCATATACAGTCTGCTATCCGTTTAAGTCGTCAAACTTCAAAGACCATGTACAGTCCTGTCAAAATCTGCGTAGTTTTATTTGTGACATTTGCGGAAAAGCGTTCAACCACGAGCGGCGCCTTCGCCTCCACCGTGAAGTACACTCCGAAGCCCGAGAACAAAAGCGTCTTTTGAATGCGCTAAACAATCAGGCGCGCTCCGAGGCAATTCGCAAAAATCCACGTCGATTTCCATGTGAGATGTGCGATCGGAGTTATACGACCAATCAAAAACTTAAATTTCATAAACTATCGGCTCATGGCGACGGGGCCAAGTTTTCCTGTCCATACTGTCCCATGATGCTCATGAATCCCTCCACGTTGAATGTAAGTCACTAAAGAGCTACAACTTAATTTTTTTGAGGTGAAAATTTTAGTTTTTAATTCTTAAAATCAGCTCTAGGGGGGAACGGTGTGTTTTTAGTTACAAAAGAGGTTTTTTCTCCAAAGTCCTCTAGAATCTAGAGTATAAAATCTATACTTTAGATGCTATTTGAAGATATCATTTTTTT
>SCLG01000388.1:25022-36009 GCA_004367875.1 Oikopleura albicans
AGTCCCAACTTATTCTTTTTACCACAATAAACTCGAATTGTGTTATCGAGACGGAAATTAAGTTGCCCCTTCGTTTTCGCAGGTAACATACTGTAGAAAGTTTCGCCGAATTTTACGATGAAAACAATTGAGCCACTCTTTGTTGACCGCCGCACCTCCAATAGTACAGGAAATGCGTTCATTCCTTCAGCTAGAAAAAAAATTGTGAGCAATTTTGCCCTAAAATCTGCATATCAGCGTTAAAAAAAAACCCATAAAATTATATCACGGGAAATTATGCACTTTGAAAGGAGACGATTATTGATCACTTTCGCCAGAGATCACTTTAAACCCGTCCGACACTTCTAATAAGTCATTTAATCACACATTGATTAATTGGAGCTATATGCATTAAAGTCCTTACTCTTTTTGGCACCGCGGCATCTCACGGAAAAGGGTATTCGGAGAACAAGTTTTCGACAAAATACGTTTTCGGCGAGAAATCACAAATGACAGCAAAATACTCCGAAGAAGCATTTCTGGGAAAGCATTACTCTTTTTTGGGACGCTTTTTCGGCCAAAATGGGGTCATTCTAATAAAAAATGATCCCTTTTTGTGACGATGCTCCTTTTTCGGACGCTAGTTTCGAGAACCGAAAACGTCCAAAAAAGGAGTACTGTATAAAATTTTTAGTACATAGGAAACTAGACGAGTACGGAAAATACACAATATTTGAGTCGCTAGGGTACCAGACACTATGAACATAAATTATGTTACATAATAGACTAGTATTAATAGCAATTCAAAAATTTTAATACAGTCCTTACTCCTTTTTGGGACGTTTTAGGTTCTCGATAATAGCGTCAAAAAACGAGCATCGTCACAAAAGGGATCATTGATTTATTAGAGAGAAAAAAAANAATACTCCGAAGAAGCATTTCTGGGAAAGCATTACTCTTTTTTGGGACGCTTTTTCGGCCAAAATGGGGCCATTCTAATAAAAAATGATCCCTTTTTGTGATGGTGCTCTTTTTTCGGACGCTATTTTTAAGAACCGAAAACGTCTTAAAAAGGAGTAAATACTGTATAAAATTTTTAGTACATAGGAAACTAGACGAGTACGGAAAATACACATTATTTGAGTCGCTAGGGTACCAGACACTATGAACAGGTTTCCATAATAGACTATTTTTTATAGCAATTCAAAAATTTTAATACAGTCCTTACTCCTTTTTGGGACGTTTTAGGTTCTCGATAATAGCGTCAAAAAACGAGAATCGTCACAAAAGGGATCATTGATTTATTAGAGAGAAAAAAAATAAGGGATGCCGA
Organism: Oikopleura albicans; assembly: GCA_004367875.1. Classification (NCBI taxonomy): domain Eukaryota; kingdom Metazoa; phylum Chordata; class Appendicularia; order Copelata; family Oikopleuridae; genus Oikopleura; species Oikopleura albicans. The sequence continues at coordinate 26,335 of SCLG01000388.1, forward strand.
CCTTTTCTCTCATAGAATTGCCCCCTTTTGGCCGAGAAAGCGTCCCAAAAAGGAGTAAGGAATATATTTAATGTATTTAATTACTATTGGATAATTTGTGAAAACTTACCCGCAATCTGTGTCGCTACCCTTTTTGTGTAATTTCGTGAAATCATGGTGCAAATTTTTGCATTCCATTGTTTTGCTTCGTCCAACTTGAAATTTTCTTCGTCGTAAATGCAGGTGTGAAGTGGACCAAGATCTTGCTTTATTCGCCAATTTTTTAGTTTTAGAATTTCCCTCATATTCTGTTCAGGATCTTCCAGTAAATCACTTTTCACGAAATTCACTAGCACTTTGGCCTTGCACGGATCAACGCATTTGACAAATTTAGCGAAAAAAAAAACGGTTTATACAGTAGTATGTCATACAGTATGACTCATACTTTATGAAGTTTAAACCGTCCCGATCATAGAACGACCAAAAACACCTTTAACAAAGGTACAGTCCTTACTCCCTTTTGGGATTTTTTCGGTTCTCGAAAATAGCGTCCGAAAAAGGAGCATCGTCACAAAAAGGATCATTTTTCTATTAGAATGGAATACTCCGTCAGAGGCAAGAGTCTTGCCGAATAACACGTCAAATTTGGCCAACCGAAATTGTTTGATTCGCTTTTCATGGAACCAATTACGAAGCGCAAAATACCAAATGTTTCATGATTTTTCAGATTGTTTTTGTTCATATTATGAAGACTTAAAGTAGACAAATGATAGTTTGATGTCTTTTCCATATTACAAATATTCTCCATATAATATACAATATAATATACAATATAATATACAATTTGTAAGTGTTCAAATTACAAAAGGACGTTGGAAAACTACGAAACGCTACAAATTATGTATATTTATTTACGTTCAAATTGGCCGGATAATTCAACATCGGGGAATTATGACTCATAATTTATGAGGCTCGATAAAAAATTGATGCAACAAAAAATAAGGAACCCAGATATGTCTAATGCGGCACCGCCGCATCTCACGGAAAAGGGAGAACAAGCTTTCGACAAAATACGTTTTCGGCAAGAAATCACAAATGGCAGCAAAATACTCCGAAGAAGCATTTCTGGGAAAATTAAAAGAGACGGTTTTTAGGCGAAGAACCAAAAAACAGCTTTTTTTCTGCAAGATGTTACAGTGCCGTGTAATGCTACACGATAGTCTTCAGAATTTGTCAAATGCGTTATACCTTAGCTTGCATACTGAAAGTCCATCTTCCCCTTGAAGTCTGGAATTGCATTGAATTCGAATATCACCTTTGATGACGCAACAAACACCCTTCTTTATCTCGAGGGACATTTTGTAGCATTGATTATTTGAAAATCGAAGTAAAAAACAAATCGAGCCTCTTTCCGTCATGCGTATTCCCAATAGACTTTGGACAGTAAAATGATTTAATGACGTACTTGGTAAGTTGGTATTAACGTTGTCAGTTTCAGAAGTATCCGGGACCTCCTTTTTCACAAATGTATTTTGAAAATTTGCATTGCTTGCTTCATTATCTATAAAAAAACCATTATTATTCTCGAATCGGTCAGCAAACCTCTGGAATAATACAAAGTATATGTGCTTAATATCTTAACTTAATAAATTATTCTGCCCTAACTAGGCTCGCAGCCCTAAATTAATTAAGGAGGGGCAGTAATTTATTAATAAAACAAAAATAAATAAATAAAAATGTGCTCAAAGCGTGTCTGTTTGAAAATACAGTGATGGTCTGACATTCGTTAACCAATATCTACATTTTTGTACTGACAGGCTAAGTTGCTGGTATTATTATAGTAATTGGTTTATTTAAAAATTTGACAAAAATACGACACGGTATACGTTTTACTCATGTTTTCGGACATATTGTTTCCGATGGTTTCCGGAGACGCTACCGGACAAAAATATACATATATGACATAAATCAAACTTACTTGGAATATCAGGGTCCAACCAATCATACAAAAAACCCGTATCTTCTTCAAACTTCCCTTCTTCCATAAATTCCGTTGGCTCTTCTTTTATGTTCAAGGAGTAGTCCTCACAATTTTCGACACTTTCCGTTGGCCGACTATCAATTCCACTCTGACAAGAATGGACTCCGTCAAGTGCATCTTCGTCTACTCGCCAGTTTTCCAGTTTCACAATTTCAGTCAACGTTTCGATATCAGTTTGCATGCTATAATCCATGAGCAGGTCACGCTACATGAGGTTACTGTATATTTATTTTTCTTTGGGTACATTTAGGGTGCATGCTGTTAACATTTGGGGTCCTCCGGTCTCTTTGGAAGTAAGTGCATCTTCAACTTTGCAGAAATGTAATTACGAAAAAAAATCCTAACTTTTAGAGAAAAAAAAGCTGTAATAAGAAGTAACTTCTTAGAAGTTATTATATGACTGGCAAAACTCGCATTTTCAACTTACCGGCAATGCATCTAGGGTACTACCCGCGGGTTGGGCTACGATTTCTAGAGAATTGTTGTTTAACAAAAAAGCTTTTGCTCACTTTCACCCCTATGAGTTAACGTTAAGAGTTAAAATCTTAGTTTTAACTAATAGGGGACAAAATGAGCAAAAGCTTTTTCTTCTTGTTTGAAAAAAAAATAATTTTCTAGAAATCGTAGGCTAAACTGCGTGTAGTACCCACCGGGTACGGTACCCGAGGTACCCTAGATGTATTGTCTGTAAGTTGAAAATGCGCGTTTCGCCAGTCCTATGACATAGCAGCCCCGAAAAGTGGGGCTGAAAATGCGCGTGTCACAGAGTAGCACCTCGAAAGTGCTGAAAGTGCGCGTAAAATCAGTCCCATATCAGTACTATTCAATTTCGGATATAAGTTCTACCCAAAATAGCGTATAAGTAAATTCCAGTGTTTTTTGGTTATTTCCACCTTACCGGTTGGTTTTTGGCTTTCCTAAGTAGAAAAATCAGATGCGCCGTGCTCGGTTACATATAGAAGTGGTCTTATAAGAATCATATTAAACACTTTTTTTTGGAAGAAAAAATTTATGAATACCCCCTAGGTATAACCCTTCCTTATAACAGTAAAGTCGCGATTTAGCAGCACACGTCACATTTGACTTATTTTGCGACCTCAGACATTTTAATCTAACTTGTCCTTCTCGATTAAAGGGAAACCCCTGTCCGATTTGAGCGTAACATGTATTCATTTTGTAACACTTTCCATCATAATATCTCAGCGTAAAGCAAAGTCTGCGCAATTTTGTAACATGTATTCCAACGAGCACAGGACATATGTCCGTTGCTATCTGATTACCATCATCAAAATAACTAAACGGCAGTTCTAGTTCTGTTAGTTTCTCCACTTTGATCAGGGTGTTAAAAGTGACATTTTAAAACTACGTGTTAACTTCTCCGGTCCCGAAAGTGCCATATTGCAGTGTTTTAATATACAGTCCTTACTCATTTATTGGACGTTTTCGGTTCTCGAAAATAGCGTCCGAAAAAGGAGCATCGTCACTAAAAAGGTCCATTTTTTCTATTAGAATGGGCCCATTTTGGCCGAAACAGCGTCCGAAAAAGGAGAAATCGTCCGATAAATGAGTAAGGACTGTAGTTCATTAAGAACGCGAAATACGATCGTGTTTTTCATAGGCTATCATGGTTATTTTTTTTGCTACGACTAATTTCCGGACAGTAAATTGACATCCGGTTACCGGTTTTAGTACTTTTATACTCTTATAATACGCAAAATTGACCGTGTCTAACAGTTCCGATAAATATATAAAATCCAGCCCATCATTTTGGTTTTTAAGGAGGGGTCCGTCATGTTGTTTACAAACTTAACGTTTGGGAAAAACGCTACACAAATACGCTTTACTGATTTTCGGGTTGAGTTTGTACACAACATGACGGACCCCTCCTTAAGGATAGGTAGGTAGATTTGTTTACTTATAAAAACTGAAAACCAGAAAAATACATTTTAGTTATACTTTTGGTGGTTTTATCAATTGGTTAAGGTTTTACTGCAATTATGAAGTACAAACAAGTTCCATTTTATGAAACTTCTAGAAAAAATTGACGTTCAAAAAATACGTTCAAATTGAAAAATGGACAAAATCACTCTTTCAATTTACTAAAATATGCTACTATAGAATTATCTGATTTCTTTAATTTTACCATAAAAGTAATCAACAAGGTTCATAGTATAGGTGATNGTTCTATGGCAATAGTTATGGTCTCGAAAATCTTGTCACGTGATGCTTCCAACCTTAATACATTAAAAATTAAAAAAAATAACGGAATTCATACTGCAGAATATTTTTTATAGCGTTTTCCCGTGAAGTAAACTTTGTAAACAATGCTACCTACCCATCCTTAAAACTTATTGGAATAATCAGACATGGCCCTAAAATCAAAACCTAAAATTTAAGACATTGTCGCTTTTAAAACTCTGACTTTGTTCACAAATTTCACCAAACTAAATTGAGCTTCCGATGGAAGTCGAACTTTGGGCTTTTTCTTTTTTTTGATTTTTTCAATATAATCTCCGCAAGTGTGAAATGAATCTGAAATTGTCGGATCGTCTTCAACACGCCAATTGTCCAGGTTCGTTATTTCATACAAAAAATTAACATCGTTTGTGCGTTGAAAGTTACTGATGAGATATGGTTTCATACAGTAAAGTCGCACTTTTGCCAGGTTTATAAAATAAAAATAAACAAATCACCTTGGTTTTAAGGTGAAAAGTATTTACGCGAGACTTTTTATCAGAAAAAACCTGACTTTGTGACGCTGATTTGATTATCGGTATCAAAATCAAAACAATTGATAACATAATGGTCGCGAATCGCAAGTCATAACTCGCGAACATGACTTGCGATTCGCGACCAGTGAATCTATGATTAAAAGACTATGATTTTCTTGGAATTTCTCCAAAAAGGTATTCTTTAAAAACTTATTCTTGGAAACTTTTTTGTAAGCCTGGCTTTGGCTTTGCAAAATGGGCGTCGTGAAGCTTTCATACAGCAAAGTGTTACTTGTCCCGCGAGAGTTATATGGAACATTCCATTTCGGGGCATCATGGTATACAAGTTTAGATCGTCAAATCTAACCAAAAAAGAAAGTCGGTTGTGTTTTGTTATGTCTATCTGTACTAGTGATGCATGCGCTCCCGGCCGTGACCTTGGGCCAGAATCAGAGTCAAGAAGAGCATTGGGGTCCTGGTCATCTCCTTCCGGGTCACTTCCATCAAGGTCACTACCTGAATTGTCAAGCGGTTGGTGGTCTAAAACAGGATTCCCAAGAAAAAATTCGTCCTCTAAAGGCTCGACCTTAAAGTCGTCCTCATAAGACGGCGCCAACGGAGGGGGGTCCTGAACAATGATTCCAAATGTTCCAGATTCTGTCATCTATTTTACATTATAAACCAATTCACTTTCTTGCCTAAAAATAGATTTTAGGAAAAAATGCAAACTTTTTGAGGCGGAAAGTTGATTCACAAAAAAAAATTTATAGAAAAAGCTCTATTCATGAGAGACCTTTGGGCTTCAAAATACGCAAAAAATTAATCAATTCTGAACCACTTTGAGAAAATTAAAACAAAAATGTAATATCATTTTTTCGCTTCCATCATTAATTTTCTAATATTAATTTAATAATCATCTTATGCTTAATTAACCCGAGATTCCGTCGGAATAAACAATAGCCTTTTTGACAAACTTATATTCTCCGAAAAACGCGGTGCCCTGTGTTACCTTTGAGTGTTACTGGATTATTGTTTACCTTCGTAATTCGTTATGAAGGCCAAATTATTGAAGTCGTTCCATGAAATATATTTTTCACATTTAACACAATTAGTAGGGTTTATTTCTAAGAAACAAGTTCGGTAACTGCGCCATGTAAATATGGAGAAAACCGAATTGGGAGAAAAATCGTTTTTCCTTGTGCTGCAGCCTGTTTGATGTCTTGAATATAGTTTGCGAAAACAAATTTTGGGCCGGAATTCAAAAATGATTGAGAAAAAAAAATAGCAAAGTCTTATTATTATAGACCCATATTATATGGGTTAAGGCTAGGCCCCCCTAACCGTTAGGGTCTGGGTCAGTGTTGGAAGCGTTGGTGTGCGTTGGGCGTTNGCCGACTATCGATTCCACTCTGACAAGAATGGACTCCGTCAAGTGCATCTTCGTCTACTCGCCAGTTTTCCAGTTTCACAATTTCAGTCAACGTTTCGATATCAGTTTGCATGCTATAATCCATGAGCAGGTCACGCTACACGAGGTTACTGCATATTTATTTTTGTTTAGGTGCATTTAGGGTGCATACTGTTAACTCCTGGGGGTCACAACGTCATAATCGTCACAAATCGCCCTATAGACCCAAATATCTCGCGGGAAAGAGCTTTTACGAAAAATCGCGGGGTCGAACGAATTTTCGAGACAAACATTTTGCGACAAAAAATTGATGAAATTTCGTGATAATTATCACGATGTGACCCCCACGGGTCCAAATGAGCAAAAGCATTTCTTTTTTGTTAGAAAAAAAAGCAAAACAAATTTCTAGAAATCGAGCCCAAACCGCAGGCACCCTAGATGCATTGTCTGTAAGTTGAAAATGCGCTTTTCGCCAGTCCTATGACAGAGCAGCCCCGCAACGTGGGGTTGAAAGTGCGCGTGTAACAGAGTAGCACCGCTAACGTGCTGAAAGTGCGCCTAAAATCAGTCTCATAGCACCGCTATTCAATTTTAGATCAAAGTTATGCCAAAAATAGCGTAAAACCCCTCCTTATAACAGTAAAGTCGCGATTTAGCAGCACACGCCACATTTGACTTCTTATTTTGAGACCTCAGACATTTTAATCTAACTTGTCCTTCTCGATTAAATGGAAACCCTTGTCCGATTTGGGCGGAACATGTATTCATTTTGTAACACTTTCCATCATAATATCTCAGCGTAAAGCAAAGTCTGCGCAATTTTGTAACATGTATGCCAACGAGCACGGGACATATGTCCGTTGCTATCTGATTACCATCATCAAAATAACTAAACGGCAGTTCTAGTTCTGTTGGTTTCTCCACTTTGATCAGGGTGGCAAAAGTGACATTTAAAACTACATGTATGCATACATACGTATGTGTTAACTCCTGCGCTCCCGACAGTGCAATATAGCACTGTTTTGATTTATTTCATTAATAGCGCGAAATCGATAAAAATTATCCCCAATCAGGTTTTTCTATTCGGTAATATACAATCGGTAATATACACTGTATATTACCAATCAATGGTTATTTTTTCTTCGACTAATTTCCGATAACAGTAAATGAAGACCCGGTTACCGGTTTTAATACTTTTATAGGCGCAGCCGGATTTGCCATTTTCGACCTTTTCTTTTTCGACCTTTTCAGGGCTTCGACCTTTTCTACATTCGACCAAATCCGGCTGCGCCCTTTTATATACTCTTATAATACGCAAAATTGACCGTGTCTAACAATTCCGATAACTATATTAGAACCCATCATTTTGGTTTTATAGACTTATTGGAATAATCAGATACGGCCTAACCCTAAAATAAAAACCTAAAATTTTAGATACTGTCTCTTTTAAAACTCTGGCTTTATTTACAAATTTGACCAAACTAAATTGAGCTTCAGATGGAAGGCGAACTTTGGGTTTTTTCCTATTTTTGATTTTTTCGATATAATCTCCGCAAGTGTGAAATAAATCTGAAATTGTCGGATCGTCTTCAACACGCCAATTGTCCAGGTTCGTTATTTCGCACAAATCATTAACATCGTTTGTACGTCGAAAGTCATTAATCAGATATGGTTTCTTACACAAAAGTCGAACTTTGGCCAGGTTTATAAAATAAATTTCCGCAATTTTTTTGGGATGAAAAAACCTGATTTCGACCCGGGATTATGTATCAAAAAAGATCTCGAGGTAAAATGGTCGCGAAAATGCTTAAAACTGAAATATTCGCGAAAGTGCTAAAATACATGTTCGCCAGTCATGAATCGCGGACAGAGACTTTTTTCTTGATATCACTGTTATGAGTCATAAATTATGACATCACTTTGCAAAAATTTGGTTGGAAAACTAGCCCCTATTAGCCACTACTTTCGTTTATGTAAAATGTTTATTAATTACGAGTCGTAATTTACGACCGTTCGCGACCAGTGTTTGGAGCCTTGGGAACATTTGGAGCGTTGACCAACGCTTGCGTTGGGAAAAAATCGACCGTTTGTCAACTTTCGCAACACTGGTTCGCGATTAAAAAAAACTATGATTTTGTTTTTTTTTAATTTTCGAAAAGACGTATTCCTTGAAACTTATTTTGTAAGCCTGGCTTTGGCTTTGCAAAATGGGCGCCGTGTAGCTTTCATACAGGAAAGTGTTACTTGTCCCGCGAGAGTTATATTGAACATTCCTTTTCGGGGCATCATGGTATACAAGTTTAGGTCGTCAAATCTAACCAAAAAAGAAAGTCGGTTTTGTTTTGTTATGTTAATCTGTACTAGTGATGCATGCGCTGCTGGCCGTGACCTTGGGCCAGGATCGGGGTCAAGAAGTGCATTGAGGTCAAGGTCACTTCCTTCCGGGTCACTTCCATCAAGGTCACTACCTGAATTGTCAAGCGGTTGGTGGTCTGAAACAAGATTCCCAAGAAAAAATTCGTCCTCTAAAGGCTCGACCTTAAAGTCGTCCTCATAAGAAGGCGCCAACGGAGCGGGGTCCTGGACAATGATTCCAAATGTTCCAGATTCTGTCATCTATTTTACATTATAAACCAATTCACTTTCTTGCCTAAAAATAGATTTTAGGAAAAAATGCAAACTTTTTGAGGCGGAAAGTTGATTCACAAAAACAAAATTATAGAAAAAGCTCTATTAACTCCCTCTAACCGATCAGGTAGTTTACTACCAAATCGACTTTCATCGTTAATAACAGCCAAACGGATCGAGATTTTTAAAAACGGAAAACAGAACAGAATTTTTCCAGCAAATCTACGTAAATATAACAAATATTCGAGTTTATTTTATATTTAGTTTAGTAGAAAATTGACCTGAAACGCACCAGTTTTGATAAAAATCTTAACTTTTTTACTTTCGTCATCTGTTACAACTAAATGAACAAAATTTATTTACGAGAGAGACAAAAATCAACCAAAAAAAAAAACGAAACTACTTGTTTTGCACGTGTTTTCAACTATTTTTTGGTTAGAGGGAGTTAATGAGAGACCTTTGGGCTTCAAAATACGCAGAAAATTAATCGATTCTGAACCACTTTGCGAAAATTAAAACAAAAATGTAATATCCTTTTGTCGCTTCCATCATTAATTTAATAATATTATTTCAATAATATTAATTTAATAATCATCTTATGCTTAATTAACCTGAGATTTCGTCGGAATAAACAATAGCCTTTTCGACAACTTATATTCTCCGAAAAACGCGGTGCCCTGTGTTACCTTTGATTGTTACTGGATCAAATAAGTCTGTGTATTGTTTAACTTCGTAATTCGTAATGAAGGCCAAATTATCGAAGTCGTTCCATGAAATATATTTTTCACATTTAACACTATTATTAGGGTTTATTTCTAAGAAACAAGTTCGGTAACTGCGCCATGTAAATATGGAGAAAACCGAATTGGGAGAAAAATCGTTTTTCTTGTGCGGCAGCCTGTTTGATG
>SCLG01000388.1:38201-54968 GCA_004367875.1 Oikopleura albicans
ACATTACGCCAAAAAGAGAACACCGAGTAGAAGCACCGGTCCAATACGAAGAATGTATTTCCATTTCGTCTACAAATGAAAAGGTACTTTGTTAAACTAAATTACTTTATATTATATTCATAAATTAATAACTACAGGGGGCCCTAAAGTAAGGGCCAACTTTTTCGATTTTCAAAAGTGACAAAAGATGGACCTTACTTTAGGGTGGCTCTTACTTTCAGAAAGGGCCCTTACTTTGGGCCCCCTGTATATTATTTACTTACCCAAATAAGGATCGCTTGGATGTTTCCTCCGACCGGTATCAGGAGCAATAATATTTTTTCCTCCGGCGATATTTGACGACATCTTATTGGTACTCTTATTGGAGTGATCTTTACTTGGCGGCCGCCTGTATTGTATTTTTCTAGCTAATACCTTGAGTAGTACGGGTGCATATTTTATCACATTTCATTTTGTAAATCTCAGTTGGATTACCAAGTTCCAATGTTTGAGTCTATTTTACAAGAAAAAGCGTCTCTTATGGGTGTAAGGACTGTAATTTTTTCAGAAAATTGTTTCCTCAAAATGCACAAAATGACGCTTTTTTAGTGACCTTTATTCGGAGGTCGGCGTATTTTGTGCCCTTGTCCGCGGACAAGCGTAAATACGGGTAACTTTCAATGGTAGGGTATGGAAGGGTACAGTCTTTGTTGTCACTCGGTAACCCGCGATTTTTAACGGTAACTCGCGATTAAACCGCTCGGGTAAACTCGGGTACAAATTTTTTAGTACCCTTTTTTCAGTGAAGACTAGGGCCCTATAGGGTACACAAAAAAAAAATTCTTGCCGGCCTCTTCCTTTATTAAATATTAAATATTACACAGGGTAACCCATTATCCGGCACCAAAAAAAAAAAAAATTTGAAAACCTACCGGTTAATGGCAAATAGCCGGTTAATCGGGACATGCGTAGGCGGAAGACGTTTAAGGTAATTTACTTTTTAACATTCGTCATCTTGACCGCTATAAGGTCAAGTGAGTTTAAGTTTATTTTAAGACAAATGATTAAAAATAGTATTCAAAAGCTCAAAAATGCCAAAATCTTTATCCAGTTTTGCCTTTATTCAATTTTACCTTTATCCACTCTATGCTCTAGACATGATTTGTGTCAAAACAAAAAATTGCGGCGGATTAGCCTTAATCCACTTTAGCCTTTCTCCACATCAGAGTTTCTCCGCATTAGCATTTCTCCACTTTCGGCTGTGTCGGATTATCCCTTTAGACTAATTCGCATTTCGGCCATTTAGACATGATACCAATTCGGTCGGTGCCATTTACAGATATCTCAAATTGGCTAGAAATAGTAATCTTATTTTTCGAAATCATATTGAGAATAAATTTTTTATGAAAATCGGCCATATTACACTTTAAATTGTCGGAAAAGTTAAAATAAATCGGCTAAGGAGAGTTAACCCGACTCAATTGGTATCAAATAATGTTTGGTTTCAAGTTCAATTGGTATAAAGGCTAATCCGTCACGGAATAAAGCCGAAAGTGGGAAAATTGGAGAAAGGCAAATGCGGATAAAGCATATTGCATCGAAGTTAAAAATGGATAAAGGCTAATCTGACGCAAATTTGAAACACGACTCATACCTATTCCTTTTTACCTCCTTTATTATTTATTTTACAAAAAAAGTCATTTCTCGATTTTATTTTTGGAAGTAAGACACTTTGTTAATGGAATAGAGGCGAATAAGTCAACAGTTGAGAAAGGTAAATGTGGACAAATATCTTTTCCATAAAATTTGGAGGGCCCACTTTTTAACGCGGACTTTTTTAACACGCAATTTTTTAACACGCTTATTTTAACACACAAATTTTTAACACAGATATTTTTTAACACGGAAAACTTCTTACCTGATTTATTTTTAACACGATTGATTTTTTAACACGATTGATTTTTTAACACGATTGATTTTTTAACACGATTGATTTTTTAACAAGGATATTATGAAAAAACGTGTTTAAAATGTCGTGTTAAGTAAATTAATCCAAATTTAATCCGGTTATATTATACAGTGTACTGTGTGTATAAGTACACGGCAGTGTATAAGTAGCGAGCAAGATAAAATAAAGCATTGTAGGTACCGGAGAAACAATCACAATGGTTATGAAATAATAAACTGACCGGGGCCTCACGGTTGGACTTTTTGAGAGATGAGTGAGGTCACGGACACAGGTCATGACCCTCAGACGATTAGAGGTCAGCTGGAGACAGGTCATCAAGACTCAATCGGGGCCGGAGTTGTTTCTTACAGTCCAGTCCATCGGAAGGCCGCTTTTGAGGAGAACTCCGCCATCAGTCTCATCAATACAATTAAAGCCAGAATTTTAAAATGGAAACTAAATCCGACATTATTTATATTTTAACACGAAAATTGTCAAAATAAAACGATCATTTTTTTTAAATTCAGTAATATTTAACATTTTTTTGTTAAAAGTCATGTTAATAACTTTTCCGTTTTGTAATTCTTTTGGCAGTTGTTACTGATGATATGCCGTCGACGTTTTTTGATGATGTTGACCAAACCGCAACTGATGTCCGACCGGTTCTCGTGGGAATTCATATCACAAAGCGTGGCAAACTGCGTTTTACGCTTAGGTTTAAGGACCGGTCAGCACCGTTGTTTACAAATTTGAATTTCGCAGAAAGTATATGCACCGTCTGAATCGCTATTTTTGTTTGTTTTTTTGGCAAAAGGATAATCCGCCGTAATTGTTTCTCTTCTGAGACAGTCAGAAGTGGAAAACTTTCGGCGGCTTACCCTTTGACCAAAAAGAAAAAAAAACAGTTCATAATACAAATGAAAGTTGTCCTAAAGTGGATTTTTCCGTTTTTTTTTGTTTTTGTTTTGGAAACAACTGTAGTAACCGGTCCTTAAGGATGGAAACTATTACCAAATGACACCGAGGGGAAAGCAGTCAACAGGAGTCTTCCCTTTTAATCAAAAGGGACATGTCATTTTGACTTGTAAGAAAAAATCAAATAAAGAAGCGAGTTGTAAAGCCAAAGTGAGACTTTTTTGCTATAAGCCAGGTTTCGAAATTAANTTGTAGGTACAGGAGAAACAATCACAATGGTTATGAAATAATAAACTAACCGGGGTCCCACGATTGGACTTTTTGAGGGATGAGTGAGGTCACAGACACCGGTCATGACCCTCAAACGATTAGAGGTCAGATGGAGACATGTCATCAAGACTCAATCGCGGCCGGAGTTGTTTCTTATAGTCCAGTACCTCGGAAGGCTGCTTTTGAAGAGAACTCCGCCATCAGTCTCATCAATACAATTAAAGCCAGAATTTTAAAATGGAAACTAAATCCGACAGTATTTACATTTTAACTCGAAAATTGTCACAATAAAACGATTTTTTTTTTAATTCAGTAATAAACACAATTTTTCATGAAAGCAAGGCTTGAATAATTAAAAAAAAATAAGGAGAAATTGAAGAAAAAAGTGATGACGTGGCAAAAAAAAAAAGTGATGAACAATCGAAAGTTTAAAAAATGCATCACTTTTTTCTGCAGCGTCATGACGCGTCATCACTTTTTTTAATTCTTCAAACCTTGCTTTCATGCGAAATTGCGTTTATTTAACATTTAATTAATCTGTTTTATTATGTTTCCACTTGTAACAAAATAATATCAATGGTTTATTAACAATACTGTTGTAACATTGTTGTTATTTTTTGTTAAAAGTCGTGTTAATAACTTTTCCGTTTTGTAATTCTTTTGGCAGTTGTTACTGATGATATGCCGTCGACGTTTTTTGATGATGTTGACCAAACCGCAACTGATGTCCGACCGGTTCTGGTGGGAATTCATATCACCAAGCGTGGCAAACTTCGTTTTACGCTTAGGTTTAAGGACCGGTCAGCACCGTTGTTAACAAACTTGAATTTCACAGAAAGTATATGCACCGTCTGGATTGGTCTTTTTTGGCGAAAAGATAATCCGCCGAAATGGTTTCCCTGAGACTGTAATTGGTCAGAAGTGGAATTTCTGATTGGACTTTAGTTTTAGTTTGGGTTAACCAGTTCATAATACAAATGAAAGTTGGATTTTTCCGTTTTATTTTGTTTTAGAAACAACTGTAGTGACCGGTCCTTAAGGATGGAAACTATTACCAAATGACTCCGAGGGGAAAGCAGTCAACAGGAGTTTTCCCTTTTAATCAAAAGGGACACGTCATTTTGACTTGTAAGAAAAAATCAAATAAAGAAGCGAGTTGTAAAGCCAAAGTGAGACTTTTTTGCTATAAGCCAGGTTTCGAAATTAAGGGCGTAACCAGAGACTTTCTGAAAATTGCAAAAAATTATTGGTAAATTCATTTTTGACACATCCTATAAAGAAACTTGAATATAAACAAACCAGTTTTTTTTACAAATTATAGCGTCCATGAGCGATGAAAAATTGGGCATCGGTTACTAAAAAATATCATGTAGGGTTGCGTTGTACATTTATAGGAATATCCTATAGGATTATCCTTAGGGTGTCCGCGGTTTCGGATAAAATCAATTCCATTAGAAATTAGAAAAATTGAATTCTGGAAAAATTCATTTCTGGAAACTTGATTTTTGTTCCGAAAAGAAAAACACGTTTTTGCCATTTTACTTTTAAGAGTGAAAGTTAGGAATTTTTCGAACTGACATTTTTTACTGAGTAAAAGATGCTGAATCCGATGCGCAAACTTTCAAAGTGATCTGAAGACCCCCAATTTCAACCATGAGCACCCTACCTATCTTTTTTTTTTAATTAGAAAACAGCCTAAGACCCTGAAATTTCGAAGCCTTCNTTCCGAGACTCTTTTAGTCTTTTGGCGACTGACACAAGTATTCTGAACGAGATTATAAAACTCGAAAATTGGAGGGTAGATCGGCATCCGGATGCAATTCACCGGTGTTTTACCGGAAAGCAAACCGCCGAAAATAAGTCGGGTGATAGCCCTGATATAAAAATGGAACCAGTTGAATTTATGGAGATAAATGTTAACGAAGATGACGAAGAGGAGTCTGACTCTGAGCCTTTATCCCACCAGCAACTTACTCTTAAACACGACGAGAGTTTGGATTTAACTGTCGATAAACTAGAACCAGAAAATCTGGACGATTCATGTGATAGAGCAACTGTGTCAGATCTAGGTAATTAATTTTGAATATGGACATCATCTGAGCATTTGTGGTTCAAAAATCCTCATTTATTGATTTTTTGAGATTAAAAAAAAATTCCATCGTTTTTTTGCAGTTTTCATCTTTTTTTTAAAACAAATTGTTTACGTTTATATTTTGTTGTCTTTGATAGTTTTTACATGTTTTGACAATTTTCATCAATTTTTTGTCAATTTTCATCATTTTTTGTCAATTTTCATCATTTTTTGTCAATTTTCACCATTTTTTGTCAATTTGCATCATTTTTTTTGTCAATTTTCATCATTTTTGTCAATTTTCATCATTTTTGTCAATTTTCATCATTTTTGTCAATTTTCATCATTTTTTTTTGTCAATTTTCATCATTTTTTTTTTGTCAATTTTCATCATTTTTTGTCAATTTTCATCATTTTTTTTTGTCAATTTTCATCATTTTTTTTTTTGTCAATTTTCATCATTTTTTGTCAATTTTCATCATTTTTTTTCTCGATTTTTGTCATTTTTTTTTGTCAATTTTCATCATTTTTTTTTGTCAATTTTCATCATTTTTGGACAACATTCATTATTTTTGTACATTTTTTTTTATCATTTATCGACAATTTTACTCATTTCTGACATTCCTTAGACCAAAAATGGATTATCTTTAGATCAGCCTGCGATTGATGGACCACTTCTGATGAGCGTCCGCGCGACTCAAAGAGGAAACATAAACTTCATTCTGAAATTTCCCGACCAGAAATGCTACAAAATGTATCCATCAGTGACCAAAGGGCAGCTCTACATCACTAAAAAGGGCCTCCTACGTTTATTTTGTTACGGAAAGCGGTGTGGCGCGACCTCAATACCCTGCAAGGCCAAAGTTTTAATGAGCTGCGTTCGAATGGATTTAATTAACAATGGCACTCAGAATAATGACGAGTTAATTAAGCTCAAAAATTGGAGAATTCAAAGTGACCTTGGGACCGTTCATTGCTGTAGGGACGACGCCGAGGCCGGTTCTGGTTGGCCAAAACGAAATTATCGGCGGGATTTTTCACTAGATGTTTCGCGAGATATTCAGGCGGTATTTCAACCTGAACATTTTGAGAGTACCCCACCAAATCTGGAGAATCCTGATATAACCGGTGCTAATGAAACGAAACCTATGGTACCGGTCGTACCAGAAGATCACACGATTGAGGACGTGGCTGAAATCGATGAGCTCGAAGAGCTGGACGAGACAGATGTCCCTGAAAATAAAAACGGAACTGAGGTTTCCTTCGTNAGCTTTACATCACTAAAAAGGGCCTCCTACGTTTATTTTGTTATGGAAAGCGGTGTGGCGCGACCTCAATACCCTGCAAGGCAAAAGTTCTAATGAGCTGCGTTCGAATGGATTTAATTAACAATGGCACTCAGAATAATGACGAGTTAATTAAGCTCAAAAATTGGAGAATACAAAGTGATCTAGGGACCGTTCATTGCTGTAGGGACGACGCCGAGGCCGGTTCCGGTTGGCCAAAACGAAATTATCGGCGGGATTTTTCACTAGATGTTTCGCGAGATATTCAGGCGGTATTTCAACCTGAACATTTTGAGAGTGCCCCACCAAATCTGGAGAATCCTGATATAACCGGTGCTAACGAAACGAAACCTATGGTACCGGTCATACCAGAAGATCACACAATTGAGGACGTGGCTGAAATCGATGAGCTCGAAGAGCTGGACGAGACAGATGTCCCTGAAAATAAAAACGGAACTGAGGTTTCCTTCGTCCCTCCACCCGTCCCAGCGTTAAATTCTCGTAATAATTTAGGTAAAAAAGGTTAAATTAAAATATCAAATTGACTCTTTGGCGCCCTAACCAGTAAGCAACAACTAAAAATAAACGGACAGTTACACGTCCGATTGGTACGTTCAATTCGGTTTGTTGAGATCAGAGGTCGGCAAAAATTGAATTTCGTGTACCCTACCATTCTACACCCGCGGGTACATATGCTGCCGGGGTACTGAAAAATAAGGGTACAAGGGTAAAAAATATGCCGAACTATGGCTGAGATAATGTTTTGAAATTAGCCGGATACC
This sequence comes from Oikopleura albicans, assembly GCA_004367875.1. Taxonomy (NCBI): domain Eukaryota; kingdom Metazoa; phylum Chordata; class Appendicularia; order Copelata; family Oikopleuridae; genus Oikopleura; species Oikopleura albicans. The sequence continues at coordinate 45,453 of SCLG01000388.1, forward strand.
GTACTGTGTGATCCATTTCCCAGACTTTTTTCGAGATCTGGCTCATGCGGCATGCGTCATGCCCTTTATTACGGCGTTTTTCAGCAATAAAAACGGCCGAAATGGGACTGTAGAGTAAACATGGTAAAAGCTAAACTTAAATAAAATATATTTCAGTGCGTACTCGGCCACCACAGAACCCACCCGATTTTTCAAATGTTCTTGCGCTCGGACAGTCGATGTTGCCGAGTGGTTACGATCCAAGGCAGGCGTACTTGAAGGAGATAATGAAGGCAAGCTTGGCAGTCCGAGGTCATGACCCTGACATTCCGCACAATGACCTACAGGACGTAGTTATTGATCCAGATTCTCTCCCAAATAACAAACTGCCCAGTGATGAGTTTTTTGACCACACACATAATCATGACGTTTCCCTTGACAATTCCTTGATGACTGATCCAGGTATGAATTTATTCATATTTTTAGGAATCAAAATTTTCGTTCTTTTCATGCAAAGAAAAACTTCATCGAAAAACTTTTTGGGAAATCTCTCCAAAAAAAACTTCCAAAAAAAAAACCGTGAAAAAAGCTCCGTAGAAAATTTTAAGTTATTTACCATAACCGGTTCCAGATATGACGATTAGAACATTTTTTACGGTTTACGCTCTAATTTCGTAAATACGAATGATAAAGAGAAATTATAAAATCTCATTAGAATGTTAAGGCGCACCTGATTTGACTAACCAAAAATATTTTTTGGACATAATAAGTTAGTATTGTTAACCGACCAAAATTCGAGAAAACGGGTAAAATAAGAAATACGCGGTTAACCGCGAAGATGGTTAAGTACAACTAAAAATTACCAGAATGGCTGCCAAAAATTTAAAATTTAAATTTGAACGATAAAAGTTTCTCCTAAACCGTTCTATCTGATTAAGTTTTCCTCAAAAAAACGCGTTCTTCGCGAGGAGTCTTCGATAAAAAAATTTCCGAAAACGGTTTTCTACAGAGCTTTCTCTTATTGGAAAAAAATTTTCTTGGAAAAATCAATCTGTTTTTCGTTACAAACCTAGTGTTTAAGATCAGCGGCGAAAAGGGAGGCTGTCGACTCCGGTGCTATTGGGTGTTCGAGCAACTCAGAGAGGTTTCATTAATTTTGTTTTGCGATTTGCGGACAGCAATTGCTACAAAATGTATCCAGCGGTTAGTAAAGGACATCTTTATATCACGAAAAAGGGGCTGCTTCGGTTGAGCTGCTACGGCAAAAACACATTTTCGGAACCATGTAAAGCCAAAGTACTAATGGAATGTCTCAAAATGGAACTTGTTGAAAATTGCCAGGAGAATAATGCCGAATTAGTCAAACTAAACAACTGGAGCGTTAAGAGTGGCCTTGGCACATTTCACAGCTGTAATACAGGTAAAATAAATATGTCATTTAACGGGACACTTTTTAACCCTGAGAAATGGTTTATCAAATAGAAATTATGTCAAGACTTTATAGCAAAAATATATACGCCCCCTGAGCTGATATCTTGTCACCCGTTATCTTGCAGATTTTCCCGTTCGCTCCGTTATCTTGCGGTTTTATTTTCGGCCAATTTTCCAGGAATCCCTATGTTTATGTGTAAAGCACTACGCTGTTATCTTGCAAGTGCTCCCGTTCGCTTCGTTATCTTGCAGATTTTTTTATGTGAAAGTTGCAAGATAACGGCGCAGGGGGTTACTTGTTTCGATCTATAAAAAATAATTCCATTCTCAATTATTTTGGAAATGTACCTTTCAAAAAAGTGTCGCGTTAAGCCAAGGAATTGTAAAACAAGAATATGCCAAACACTAGCATAATCGGAATTTTTGGGAATTTACCGGGAATATGTTTTTAAAATGCCGTTTTTTTAACTTGCTATTTTTACGGGTTAAAGTTATCTATTCAGATATAATTGATCATACCCCGGTCAAGAGCCCACGAAGAAAACGAATAAAGATTGACCGAACGGTTGACGAGGCGACTTTACCGGTAATATTGGGTACACGGTTTACGATGACCGGGTCGATTAGTTTTATTCTGCGGTTTCTAGACGGAAATTGCTACAAAATGTATCCCGCTGTGCAAAATGGCAAACTTTATTTCACCCAGCATAACGGCTTTTTACGGTTAAAATGTGGCCGTCGAGATAAGTTCAAAGAAACGTGTAAAGCAAAAGTCCTACTCAGCTGTCGAAAGCAGTATTTATTGGAGGACCTTAAGACCAATATTGCCGAAATTTTAATGCTCGAAACGTGGAAAGTTGAGGATCATCTTGATACATTTCACACTTGTGATTTTTTGATTTCACAGGTTGATTCCGCCGGAGATTCGCCGGTTAAGCAGCTAAAGCTGACAGATGACACCCACCAAGTTCTCACTAGGTTGGGGTTTAAAATCCAGCAACGAACGGTTAAAAAACGAATAACTTTTGCGGAAAGGGTTATTGTTAAGCGAGTAAGACTTAACGCGACACCCCTCATACAAAAAATAAAAGTCTCTTTAGCTAGTTCTCAAAAGGTTGTATTTTAAATTCGTAACCGTTAACTCTCGGGGGTCACTTTAAGTAATAGTCCAAATTTGGACTAAACGTCCTAAATGGACTAAAAAGATAGTAAACCGGGCTTAATCGAAAATCGCTAAAACACGCCGTGTGTGACCCTTGAGAGTTAAGGTTTACGGTAGTGTATTGTAATTTGCTTAATTTTTTGATAATGATGGTTTTGCGTTTCCAAAAAACGTGCACACCTAGGCAGTCGTGCACAATTAAGCAGTCGCTGGTACATTTGCAAGGTACATTTTTTCTGTTTTTTTTTTGCTTAACTGGTTTGTCGGACAACTATTTAGGTTTTATTTTCTGATTGAAGTGGTACAGTTTTGGTGGAGGAAAAATTTACGAATCTGTATTTTTATTTAGATTATTTAAAATTTAGCATTGGGTAGTGTTAGCATACTCGTAAATTTTCTTGAAAAAGTGCCCAACTGGGCAGCCGTGCACAATTATAGGGAGCACAACCGTAAGGCCGGGACTGTAATAAACATTTGAAACATTTTAGAATAATTAATAGAATTTGGCAAAATCTATGCTAAGTTTTTATCTGGCTTTCATGTGATAAAACAATAAGCAGATTTTACAATATTTTTTAACAAAATTTTTTACAGCATTTTAAACAAAATTATATAAAAAAAACCCTCTTACAGTATTCAAAATGTGAGTGAAACGGCGGATATGACGCACGACACAAATACGTCCGAAATCAAGATTGAGCCAATAGAATTCGCCGAAGCCCCAGAAGTTAAGGACCCGCCCGACCTGATGCGAAATCTGATCAGGAAATCGGGCGTGGGCATAATTGTCCCAAGCTTGCCTGCTCAATCAACCGACCAATGAGAACCTTTTCGGGCACCAATTGGATATGAGAATCTCTCAACTTTGAAATCTACTGTTCTTTTTTGACCATTTGCTGAGAATCTGTACATTTAATTTACATGAAAATATAATGGATAAATTACACATGAAATTTATCTACATGGGCGCTCACTTTTATATTGACGCTTCTGTATATATGTATTTTAAAGTGTTTTATTTTATACGTTCAGCCCTTCAAATCGATATGGCGATTTTTTCTTCAAAAAAATAATGAAGCGCGGTTAACTCCCAGCGGGGAATTCCTGATAATTATCACGAATCCAAAATTGTTTGAAAATCAAAGAATATCAAAAATCAAGGGGCCTAGTTATATTTTCAGAAATAAAATCAAGAACAAAAATTTCGGGGTGATTTTTTCTGCAAGTGCAAGAATTCTTAATCAATGTCAAACCGCCCAAACTTACATCGTAACAGCGGGATTATTTTAAAATTTGGTACAGTACTTGCGGTACTGTACAGTACAGTACCGCAAGTACAGTCTGTACTGCTACTAGAACAAAAAAAAATACAATTATTTTTCAGACTCAGTTTGATATTAATTGTCAACGTTCTGTGAGGCAGATGCACTCAGCTTATGTCAAATAGTAACACGGTGTGACGTTTTCTGTTGATGTAACAGAAATGTAAACCTGTTATAAATCAACAGACGTCACAGTGTGCTATAATTGGACGTAGTCAACGAGTAGTTAAAATATCTACTTCACACAAGAGACAATCTGGACCGAGCATATTTACATGGGGTAGTCCAATTCCGGGACGCTTTGCTATTTTAACCTCGTCTTGTGTACCGAAATTGGACTTTCGTCTTATTTTATCACTAAAATTAACTATTGGTCTCGAAATTGTCTTTTTTGGAATCCAAAGCGTCCCGGAATTGGCCCTTTTTTCAAAGTGTTCCGACTTGGATATTTTTCGTACTGTAATTTGCGGGGAAAAACGCAAAAATAAACACTTCAAGATAGGGTTTGAAAAATCGTTGAAGTAACACGATAAATTGTCATTTATAATTTACAAAAAAAAAAACGTTCTTATTTCTTCAATTAAGCCGATGTTATACAGCCCTTACTCCTTTTTAGGACGTTTTCTCGGCGAAAAAACGTTTTTCCTTTTACGGACGCTGGTCTTTTTCAAGTTTGAACGGTCGATTAAATTTCGTTTGAAGGAGTACAGGGAGTCCCTGTCAGGGACTTTATTTTACAAAATAAAAAAAGTCTGTGATTACCGAGTCCGATGAAACACCAAGGTCTAAGGAAATAGACTACAGTCCTTACTCCCAATACGGACGCTTTTGATTCTCGAAAATAGCGTCCGTATTGGGAGCACCGTCCGTATTGGGCGCAGCGTCCGTATTGGGATGATTTTCGGACATTTTTGTAATAGAATGGCTTATTCTGGACATTTGAAGATTAAAGTGGCTTATTTTGAACATTTTTTGAAAACATACTTAATTTGGACACAAGTTGAAGACGTCCGAAAATTATCAGAATGGCCCTGTTATTCAAGATTTTAGTACATGTAGTTAATGAGTACTAATATTGAAATTTCATTGAATTTTGTTTACTTGAGCATTAATATTTTTACCTACCAAACGTAGTATAATGACGGGTCTATAGAGTTTACAAATAAAAATCGAAAAAACAAAAATATCTGAACATATTATTGTTTCTATTTTTTTGTGGAAGGTCGCTACTGAGGGAATCCCGGCCCCTTACTTACTGTTCTTAACCGGTACATTTTTTGATTTAACGATACCCGTTAACTAGGTAGGGACTGTAAATTACTCATTAATACAATATTTTGAACGTAAATAAGCCATTTTAATTTACATTTATCAAAATTTTTTGAATAAATGTCTCAATTTTACCGTGCAAAAAGCGTTCTTATTGGGATCATCGGCCGCCCAAACGCAAAAAAGGGGCAGCGTCCGTATTGGGAAAAACGTTTTTTTCGCCGAAAAAGCGTCCGTATTGGGATTATCGTCCGTATCGGGAGCGTCCGTATTGGCAGTAGGGACTGTAGTTTTCCAATTCCAATATAATAAGGACCAAAAAGATAAAAATCAAAACATCCGGTATGTGACCTAATTTATGTCGGTTCCGCTTAATACCAAAATGAGAAACTTCAAAGTATCGTCGGGTTGATATCTTAGTATTTTTTTTAGGATATTTTAAACGGAAAATGGAAACACACATGTTTTCTATTTACTTTTCTTATTTTTGATTTGAAAAAGAACAGGCGGCGCGCGTCTGTCGATCAATTGCGCGGTAATCAGTCGGCCAATTAAAACAATGTGTTTGGAAAAGACAGCTAGCAGCGCTACAAACAGCGCCACCTGTATTGGACACCATATAAGCTCATTACACGGCTATACAGTATAGAAAAAGTAAAACACACACAGTATTCAAATTATTAAAAAAAAAGTAAAAAAAACATCAACACAATATGTCAGAACAACTATTGAAAAATTGGCGACAAAATGGAAAAATGAAGGCTGAACTACAAATGCTCACTGAGCAAGAGCGAAAAACATTTATCAAAGTTGTTATTTCTAAAAAACGACTTATTTTGAACAAAAAATTCGATCAATGTGAAAATCACAAAGTCTGGGGAGAAGTAATGATGGCTGAATTCGAGGAAGCATCGGCAATAAAAGACGTAGGCGGGATGGCGGCAATTGTAACCGTCGCCGAAGATTATGAAGCTGTAAACGCTGCTTCCAAAGTTTTCAAAATTCCAATCATGAAGGACGATGAGGAAGGAACCGGAATGGACGTGATTTTCCGAAAACCGGGTGACGATTTTTCAAAGAAGATTTTTGCAGCTCAAAAGCAAGAAATCGACAAGCTGGAGAAAGAACTGGAAAAGATCAAAAAACAAATTGCTGAAATCAAAATGAAATTGGGAAGACGCACTTAAATGATGAGTAACAAACTATGACTTGTCCAATCTTGGACACTTTTGTACTTTGAGGATTAATGGAATTCTTACTCATTTTACATGTTTATCGCCTTTTTACCTTGAGTGAGTTGTCTTGACCCGGCCGTTTAGGGCTGTTTATAGACTACCTTTATAACACACAATTTGGGTAGTCCTAAACTAGGATACCGACTCTTACGAGTCGGTGGTATTTATTAGTGTACGACAGTTGTGTAGACAGTTGTCATAATGTACATTGAGCTTGTAATTCTATGGATCGAGGGCGCGTCAGCTGGTTATGTGCTTTCGCATATCAAATGCGGGTTTAAACCGCATACATCCACCCCCTGCTCAATAGAATTATAGGCTGTAATTAATAGGCATATGATAAATTAGAGTTTTCAAAAGTGATGAAGTTTATGTACATAATGGTTCAGAGTGCTGATACTTTGTAGCTGCTTTTTGCGTGGATTCAGTAAATAGACGAAGTGAAGACGGCATCAAGCATCGCCAGTCTTCATAGTGGTGCGTTGGGAAATTGCCAATGACATTTGAAGGGTGTTCCTTACAGGTGTTACGACTATTTTTCGTAAACTTTTGCTATGACTGAACTGTGCATTAAACTAGCTTTTAAAAGTACAGCTACCAAAACATTACTGTACGATCCCTCCCCTACTTAAGAAAAAAAAATGAAATACCATTTTAAGCAAGAAAAGTTTGCTGGCACAGATCGGTCATATACGCTTTACCTTTAAGCGTACGTAACACCTGAAATGTTATCAATTGTTCTCGGTTTTTAGCGTTTGAGACCCGCAGATTTATACGACCGAGGACAATATGTTTCTTTCCATTCCGTCGCTGTAAAGAAAACCCAGATGGTTGTATGTTATAGTGAATATAAGATTCACCAAACAATNTTTTTTCCTCGCATTTTCTAGATTTCGATATTGGAGTTTTGGAAAAAACTCAATTTTGGTTATCTAGAAAATACAGAATAAAAAAACGGCGAAATTTCATGTAAAACGCTGAGTACTTGGCGTTTGTTCATAATAATGTTCATTGTGAATTAAACTTTGAAAAAAATATTAAATCGTCCGCACTTGTAAAATAAAATTTATGAAAGGTATTTATTAGTAGGTCATTACCTCTTTTCGCTTGTTGAAAGTAGGTCGTGATATTCGGCCTGTTCATGACATAATTCTGGTGACCTTAAGTACTAAAGTCAAAACTATCAGAGCAAATGTAAAGAAACTAAAACCGGCGTCATAAAGGAAAAATGTCCCGCCGATCAAGTAGTACTAGTAGTGTGAAATCAAATCAGGATAAATGGATACTTACTGTCAAAACGTCAAATAAAGGAAATGCATGAAAAAATATAACAGAGAAACAGAGTCAGTACCGTGGTTTTGCTAGGAAAACATTTATGTTGCCGAAGTATTTAAAAAACGGCAACATAACTGCGTAGGCCAGAAAAAATGGCAACATAACTGAGCAGGCCGGAAAACGGCAACATAAATGCGCAGTGTGAAGGTGGGTTTGCTAAAATGTTATTGACGAAATTTGCAAAAGAATGCCGAAATATTACGAAAATGTGACGAAATATTACATTTCGGTAACATAAATGCGCATGGGGTGAAATAGGCGATTTCTCTAATGGAATTTCCCAAACAACGCTTTGCGAAGAATAAGAATATTTTTTAAATAACTTTTAACTTTAAAACGTGTATTATATAGGCTATATAATTTTTTTTTCAAGGATACGTTCCCCCTTAAATTATGGCTCATACTGTATGAGCCATAACGGTATGAGCCATACGGTATGAGTCATACAGTATGGGCCATACAGTATGGCCCATACTGGACGCTTTCTCGTTAAGATACCCCGGAAACGTTTAACATTATGGGCAAGGACTGTAGCTAATAATAACGTACTTATCATACAATATCAGGATGGTTTTCCGGAACTGGTACTGATGCAAATATATTTATAATTTTATACGATGAAAACGGTACAAAATCACCAATTGTTAAACTGAACAATAAAGGCAAAACATTCGATTCTGGACGAGAAGATAAATTCAAATTCACCACAGATATTTTAGCGTCTATTCATAAGGTACATGTTCATAGTTGACTATCAACTCATTTTTAGCTTCATATTCTTTAAATAAAATGACCTGAGTTTGTCGCGTTAACGTATAGTCTGTCGCGTTAACGCAAATTCATGGGATTTATATTCTAGTTGTCTACCAAATCATTTTTAGCTTCTTATTGTTCAAATAAAATGACCTGAATTTGTCGCGTTAACGTTAAGGCTGTCGCGTTAACGAACAGTCATACAGTACATATTCATATTTGACTATCAAATCATTTTTAGCTTCCTATTTCTTAAATAAAATTACCTGAATGTGTCGCGTTAACGTATAGTCTGTTGCGTTAACGAACATTCATAAGGTACATATTCATAGTTGACTACCAAATCATTTTTAGCTTCATATTCTTTAAACAAAATGACCTAAATTTGTCGCGTTAACGAACATTCATAGGCTTCATATTTTTTTTCAAATAAAATGGCCTAAATCTATCCTGTTAACGCATAATTTTCTTTCTTAACGTAAAGTTCGTCGCGTTAACGCATAGTATGTCTCGTAAAAGCATCGTGAATCACTTTATTACATAATCTGTCGCGTTAACGGATAGCCTGTAAACACATAATAAAAGGTGTTTTTAATGAATTTTGATTAGTTTTTAGCAACTAAAACGAAATTTATTTTTAGTTAACAGTGTGGCATGATAATACTGGATATAAAGCGGATTGGCATCTTAATCGAGTGGTTCTAGAGCACGGTCGATCCAAGAAGAACTATGAATTTAATTTTAATACGTGGATTTGTGGCACCGATGTTATTGAATCGGCAGTTTTGGGAAATGCAAAAACAAAAATTGATTACGAAGTGAAAATCGTTACGGCCTCTGGCGCCGATTCGGGAACAACAGCCAATGTCGCGTTAAATATTTTAGGCACAGATGGTGAGAATGTGCTTGAAGTTTTGAATTTACTATTTTGTGATTGAAAATTGCACTATAAAAATACTGAAAAATACTTTTTAGGAGACACGCGATATAGAACATTGAAGAAAAGTCAAAATAAAGTGCCTTTTCAAGC
>SCLG01000388.1:98933-119808 GCA_004367875.1 Oikopleura albicans
ACAAATTTCAAACAAATCTCAAACAACTTTCAAACAAATTTCAAACAAATTTCAAACAAATTTCAAACAAATTTCAAACAAATTTCAAACAAATTTCAAACAAATTTCAAACAAATTTCAAACAAATTTCAAACAAATTTCAAACAAATTTCAAACAAATTTCAAACAAATTTCAAACAAATTTCAAACAAATTTCAAACAAATTTCAAACAAATTTCAAACAAATTTCAAACAATTTTCAAACAAATTTCAAACAAATTTCAAACTAAAATTAAAATAATTAAAATTTTGAAAAACAAAATTTAAAAAAATTTAAGGTTGGTCACCTAAAACCAAACTATTAAAACAAATATTGACCACATTACAGTTTTTTCTATTAACCATTAAAAAAGTTACCGGATTTACTTTTCGTCACAATTTACCGTTGACCCCATTTATGATTATTATTTTAAAAGCTAGTCTGTAATTTTGAGAAAATTCATTATCGACAATGTGGCTTTAACACTGCTCACTTAAAATAACGTAATAGCATTATAATTAAGATAATGAGGGTAAATCTTATTCACAATTCGCCATTTTGACGTTTTAACTCTTCAAATACCAATCATTTCAGTTTAAATCACTATTCTTGAGTTTATACAGTGTATGCCCTAATTTCAGCCATTTTAATAAAATCATCTTTATTTTGGTAGAAAATGGTAGAAAGGTCCTCTCTGGTAAGTATTAGATACACTACATAACCCGTTACACCATCAAACCTCAAAAACTGTTAACATAATGGAGTAGAGCGTTTGGTTAAATAATTGGAAATTGAAGTTGATCAAATCCCAAAAAGTGTTAACATAACGGGTTATGTGGTGTATATCATACAGTATATGATATACAGAATATCCATAAAAAGTTTTAATCTCGAGATAAAAAGTAAAGATGAATAACACCCCCTGCGCCGTTATCTTACATTTTTTGCATGAGAAACTCCGCAAGATAATGGGTGCCAAAATGGGTGTTGCAATATAACTGCAAAGGGGGTCTTTAAAACATTTTATCCGACTCACCAGTTTATAAAATTCGAAATTTAATAAAAATGTCTGGAAAAACGAGAAATTTATTTATTCAACTTGTGGTCCATTTTATTTAATCAGCGTACGATTGTTTCGCATTGGTCTGTAGAGGTTAAGTGCAAATTTTTTTACAAAAAGGAAAATACAGTGTTGTTTGCAGAATACTTCAATTTGATCATGAGGGCGAATTCATTGTTCGAGACAATGCTCAGATAATCTATTTGCTAATACAACATTTCGACAAGAAAATAATATATTACGAAAAAAACACAAGGGCAACATCTGGGGCTTGGTGGTGATTTTATTAAATACCAGTTCAAAGGGAAATCAAAATTATATAATTCGTTTCACAATTCCACATCAACAAGCTTAATCCAATTGGCCCATCGTATTCTACTCCAAAAAATTGAAACACACAGTACTGTATCTTATAAGTTATAATCATGAGAGCATGACTCGCAAGCGTGGGTTAACTAGTTCCATAACGGAGCAGCCCCGCAAAGCGGAACTAAGATCGCATGTATAATCAGTACCAGGACATAGATTCGAATAACTCACTTTGTTGTGAAAAATTGGTCGGACATTTTTAAGTCAATTGTCTCTTCTTCAAATATTATTTTAGTTGTTTAAATATAATGTACTCGGCTTTTTACATGAATTTCCGCCATTCTTTCTTTCGTATTTTCTAGATAGCCAAACTCGAGTTTTTCCGTACGTCAAAAAACTCGAATATCGCCATCTAGAAAATCCGGGAGAAAAGATGGCGGGAATTCATGTGAAACGCTGAGTAGTTGTGCTATTTGTATTTAATATCAATTTAGACCTTGCCTGTAAAACGCACGGTACATAATATATTAGGAATGGATTTCCATTAAATATTTGCAAAAAAAGATTTACGAAAAAACATCTGGTTTTAAATTAAATACCGATTGAGTGAGGCCTCATGCAAATTTCGGTAAAGTTCTGTTTTTTAGAAAGGAGGGCTCTTCGCAGCTGAAACCAATTTACGCCAGAATTATAATTTAAATGCGTGTAAACAACCAGGTTTACCTTCCTATTATTTGTCGAGCTTTATTTCTCGAGATATCTCATCGACTAACGGATAAAATATCTTTCATTAGAAATTAAGCGAGAAAAAAAAACGTTTATTTCTTCCAGATAACTCGGATTACCACAAAAATCATAACTTTATAATTCCAAGCTTGAGTGATTCGTTAAACAAGCAGGAGAAAGAAAAAATGGTACTTTTTTCTAAACGCGACGTTGTTTTTTTAACGAGTGCTATCTAAAAAACTGACAAAATTCATACAAACTTGACACCGGGTTTTTTCAAAATAAATGCTTTCCGAATAACCATTGCGGAAAATTTTCGAAAAAAAATATGTACTTGCGACAAGTAATTTCAAAGTTCTATTCTAATTTTCTGAATAGAATAAAACGGATCGTTGGAAATAGCCATTTTGATGGATTTTTGCGTTTTTCAAAGTTCGTGTGATAGGATTTGAATCTAGAGAACGGTCGAAAATGTGCTTGCGTTCGGCGTTCTAATGTGATACAGAATGTTCGTTCCATCTCTTGCGTTCGTTATAATTTAGAACGTTCTATCTCTTGCGTTCGTTCTAATTTAGAACGTTCTATCTCTTGCATTCGTTCTAATTTAGAACATTCTATGTATCCGTTCTGATCGTTTTTGGGATGTAAAATCAGGTTATAGCAGAGTTATGGCGTTCTTTCGTTCTACCGGCGTTCAACGATCAAAATTCAAGTTCTGGCGGAGAATTAAAAAAAATGACGAAAACGGACAAAATGGTCGGAAGGGGCAGAAACGACGGTATTGCATTCAATAGGCAATAAGGAGTTAAAATATATTTTTCAGACCCTTAGATATGCTAATGCGGTGCAATCTGGCTACTTTAACTATCATGTTGTAAAGCCACATCAAAAAATTATACGTTTAAGATAGGAAGGGATATACACACGATTAGTTCTTGTCTAATTAGTCGAAGTTATTTTAAAATTAAAATTTTTTGAACTTGTAATTTAGATTCCAGATTTTATAGTAAATGAAGTAGTGGGCGGTGTAATCTTTTTAACGCCTGCCAAACGGGCTTACTTAAAATATACTGGTATGATGATAGACAACCAGATGTGCGGTTTTCGTTTTACGTTTTTTTTTTGTTCTGAACGCGTCCTTGTTCGTTCTCGCAAAATAGAACGGCTTTAGAACAATTAAATAGGTTCATAACGGTTTTTCCGGTATTAACAGTTATAAATCTCTGATTTTAAGAGTTAAATCATACTATAAGTCTTAAATACCCTAATTGATGACAAATTTACCGGTAAACGTTTCGGCGAAGTTCCGATGAAGTTTCCTTTTTTTATTTAACTCCTAGGGGTCGCAAGTTTTCCGGTTTATATTTTTTTTCTCATGGAATTTGACTAAACCCGTGTTTCAGCGATTTTCGATTGAGCTCGGGTTATTAGCATTTTCGGTCGATTTAGGGCGCTTTGTGCCTATTTGCACATTTGTCCCCCTGGTAGTTAAAAAACTTTTTCTTGTAAAAAACCGCGGTGCCCATAATCATCCCGCATTGTTTCGTCAATTGCATAAATACAAACTTGGGAAAAACGAACTATTTAAAAATGATTTATTTATATTTTGATACTGTTGTTTTGAATAGTAACCATAGTATTCGTGTTGACATTGGAAAAGAAGGAGCTAAAGATGTTTCCTGTTAAATAATGGACACAACAAACTCGAATTATTCTTATTTCATTTGAGAAAGCATCAAGAAAAACGTCAAACTCAAAATAATCAAAAAAATACACGTGTCGAACTTTGGATCACCTTGTATATCGTACTAATTTTTCTATTTATTTAAAAAATGATAAAATATGTCTCGTTATCTAAACACGTCCAGTTATTTTGTTAATTTATTTACGGTTTAATAATAAAAGTGCAATTGTATACAATGAAAATTAAAAAAAAATTAAAAAATTCAAATTTTTTCTGAAAAAAAAACTGTTTCAGTTTTAATATATAGTCCTTACTCCTTATTGGGACGCTCCTGTTTGGGACGACTGGTCTTTGTTGGGACGATTGCTCCTTTTTGGGACGAGTGCTCCTTTTTGGCACGATTGCATCTTTTCAAAAGATTCTTTTGGGACGATTGCTCCTTTTTGGGACGCTTTTTCGGCCAAAATGGGACCGTTATAATAAAAAAATAATCCTTTTTTTGTCGAGGCTCCTTTTTCGTACGCTATTTTCGAGAACGGAAAACGTCCCAAAAAGGAGTAAGGACTGTAATTGGACAAAAATGGTGAAACATCAAAAAAATATTTTTTTTGTGTTTTCTGGCAAAATCTGAGATTTGAATGTCTTTTGTATGTTTTAATTTCAAAATTGCTGCTATTTTTTATAAAATATTTTATATTTTAAAATATTCAGTTTTGAAACAACATTTTCCATTTTTCATGCTTCTAAAATTTTCATATCGTTGCTAATAAACTAAAAAAAATACTGGCTTGGCGATTAATTGTTGCACAAACAAATAAAAAAAAAGTAAAAAAAAAATCCAACCGAAAAAACGCGTTATTTTGCGCGCAAAAAGGTTTTAGGTTCAAGCAACAACAAAAAAAAACGAGAAAAGAAAAAAAATAGAAATAATGAAGATATAGTTTGTGGGCAGCGCCGCCAAGCGGCCGTAGTAAAAACAAGCACCGCTGGCCGCATACTCGCGGTAACTAAGCTCGAGCGAAACGAGAATAGAAAAAAAGCGCGTGGGCGATTTTTTTGTTTCTTGTCGACGTGGGCGCTAACCGTCGCTACCTCAGCGTGACCCGCGGCGTATTGGCGAGCACAGGCCTGTGTGTTTGAAACAGTTTTTTTTCTATTTTTTTCGTGTGTAAGGCGAGTGTCGTGTGTTGAAACCTCACTCAACCGTAGCTAGAGAGGGCTTCACCTCCCACGATTTTCAACAAAACAAAAAAAAAAATAAGAGAACCGAAAAAAAATAAAGAAAAAATAAGAGACGCGCGCGCGATATTGGAAAAAACATCTCGCTAAAAAACAGAGCCTGTTTTGAGCCGTTTTATATTTCGTATTGTTCGAGATTTTTTGTTTTTTTTCATTTAGACGAGATAGATCTTGTCTTTTGAGGCGAGACATAAAAAACAGACTTTTATAGAGAATACAAAATAGAGAATATATATACGGAGACGAAGACTTCGAGAACTGGTAAGTGAATTTACTTTTATTGTTGCACAGTTTGAAATTTGCTATTTGAAAAATTAATTCAAAATTTAAAAACGGCTAGGGAAAATTGGGCACATAACTCAAAAACAGCCGTGAATATGGTCGAGCATATTTTTACATCTAAAAAATTGTCCAAAGTTCTAAATCTAGGCTCGGGAAATATAAAATCGGCCATTTTTTGTAATTTTTTTTGAAAAAAACGGCGGAAATTCATGTAAAACGCTGAGTAGTTTAGTTTAAAATGTGTCGTTCAGGGATTTTTTAATGCTAAAAGGTTAGTTATGGGGCCGTCAAAATGTAAAAAAAAATAATTTATCAGTTTTGATAGCTTCAGTTAAATCCAAAATTACTCTCCTTGCTCCCATTTTGGGCGATTTTTCCATTAACTACGCGTCAAAGTTCATGTTTCCACAATAGGGACGCTATTTCCGAAAATGTAAAAATGTCTCTAATAGGAGTAAGGATTGTAAAAAACATCAAAGTCCCAATCATACACATGTAAAATTAAATTTAGCAGTTAGATTTACATTTTGCAAATTCGGAATTCGCCGCATGATTAGGTTATGAAAAAAAACGTAGAATCACCCACGATAGTGCCAAGTCACTACTCATAGTAATACATAATCTAAGAATAGATTACAAAATTAGTTTCTCAAATAAAAAACGCAATTGTGGCAATTAATCATATTTTGTTTCTGTATTTCTTGTTTTAAAAAATAAAGGTACAGCTGAAATTTTATGACTCAAACCGTACACTTTTTTTTACAATTGCGATTCATTTTTTTTGTAACACACGTTAATCGTGAATATGGGTCGAAATGACTCGACCCATATTCACCATAAACGGGTGTTATTTGAATATAGGCCCATTAATCGGGCCACTCACCGGGACAGATCTCGCGGAGCCCGAATAAGAAAATTTTATGTTCAAAACGAGCGTTTTTTACATAAATTATGTTTTTTTACAGAAATTTTAAAACGATTATGATTTGGTAAGTCTGTTCAAGGACAAGAGCCACTTAACGTTTTTTTTCGAACACGACGTAATTATGTTAAATGCTTATGGTTTGTTAGAAATTCGTAGATTACACAACCGAACCAGTTTACTGGTCAACTTGAAATTGGCTTTTCACTGTTTTTCGGCTAAGGGTTCGTAAGTGACTATACCGTGTGTCGGCGCTGAGACTGACGCGATGATGCTAAAAGGGTTTGAAAAGAATACGAAGATTGCCTAAAGCACGTCAATCTCAGCACCAACATACGGTAAAAGTCATAGATTTTAAATATGGACTACACAGGGTGCGCAGTTAACCGTCGACTATTTCGCAATGAGCATTTAGCTGTCCGTTGTATATAACAAATGTTTAATTTCATTCGACATTTGTGATATCGCCCATAAAATAAAATAGCTGGCCCATATCTCCTAAACGCCAACCACGGACGCCAAGTAAGTTACTGATTTTCGAACCTATTTTTCTAGTTTACGTCTAGCAGAGCGTTGATTGGCTGAGTGATATAAAATCACTGATTTTCTTACGTAAAAAATTGTATTTCATTTCACTCTCATGTTTAGAGGCCAGATCTGAACATTATTTTGACATATTTTCTCCAGTTAAGAGTTGAAAAATACGCATTTCGTAATCTTTATTTTGGTTCGTGTTCAAGTCACTCGTGCCAAAATGATGACTCTAAATTACGGCGTTTTTGAAGAAAAAACAGAAAAATTAAAAATGCATTTCCCCCCGTTGGCGGAAATTGAATACGCGTCTTTCCGGTCGCAAACTTCCTTCAACATGGCCGCTTTCGCGTACTTTTTTTGTCCATATTTTCTACTATAAATATAACCTAGACAAAAAAAATCGAGACGGCGGAAATTATCGTCGTTCAAGATTTTAATTGCGACTCTTTGGCGGATTTTGAAGGATATCGCATTTTTTTATCTAATAGGGCGGCCCATTTATATACAATTAGATCTTGAGGGTCTCATAATGTTTTTAAGACTTATAGATTTTTCTTAAAAAAAACGTTATTTTATCCGATTTTGTCGAAATCTCGTCTATTAAGTTTAATTTTGTTGCTTAAATCCGATGATTTCTGATAATTGTATGTACTTTTTACAGTTTGTATCGCAGTAGTATATATCTCTTAATTGACATATCGAGGATTACTTATGAAACCGACGCAAACCCACGATTTGAGAATAGTGTCGAATTCATAGGTAATTCCGTGTACAGTCCTTATAGCCGTCAGGGACACTATTTCAAAAAAAAACTGGCACGAACTTCTAAAAATAAATGCGCCCCTGACCAGTTATGCTGGCACTGAGCGTTACGATAAGTGAGAAATGTTTACATAATGGCACGGACAACCCTTTTGGCCAAAATTGATAAGTTTTAAAAGGTTCACAAAAAACATTTTTGCCAAGTTTCTTGTCTTTTTATGAAAACATCGGTTTACCGCGCAACCGCGGTAACTTTAATTTTAACGAAAGAAAATAAACCATTTGAAGATATTGTCCAAAACCAGTCGCACCGAATTAAGACTTGGTTGATATTTGGGTTCTTGGTTGTTTGATAATTATTTTAATTCGTCAAGTGACGCAAAAAAAAAACATATATTTTTCGGTTGTTTTGGATTTAGACGTCGCATATTTTTCTTCATACCGGCGGCTTGGATTAAGCGCATCATCATAAATAATCATGTTACGTCAAATGTTTAAATCAGCACCAACCAGACTGCCTGTGAAGACGAAATTTTCATGTGAAACTTTTTTGACATTATTACATAATTACAAAGTTTGGTTATAAGGTTGGTAACTGAACTATTTCATGCTTTGCGCAGTTATATTGCAAAGGTCTTTTTAAAATNTATATACTGTATATATCTGTATATATATGGATATATACTGTATATATCTCTTAATTGACATATCGGGATTTACTTATGAAATCGACGCAAACCCACGATTTGAGAATAGCGTCGAATTCATAGGTAATTCCGTGTACAGTCCTTATAGCCGTCAGGGACATTATTTCAAAAAAAAGTGGCACGAACTTCTAAAAATAAATGCGCCCCTGAGCAGTTATGCTGGCACTGAGTGTGTATAAAGCGTTACGATAAGTGAGAAATGTTTACATAATGGCACTGACAACCCTTTTGGCCAAAATTGATAACTTTTAAAGGGTTCACAAAAACCATTTTGCCAAGTTTCTTGTCTTTTTATGAAAACATCGGTTTACCGCGAAACCGCGGTAACTTTAATTTTAACGAAAGAAAATAAACCATTTGAAGATATTGGCCAAAACCAATCGCGCCGGGTTAAGACTTGGTTGATATTTGGGTTCTTGGTTGTTTGATAATTATTTTAATTTGTCAAGTGACGCAAAAAACATATATTTTTCGGTTGTTTTGGATTTAGACGTCGCATATTTTTCTTCATACCGGCGGCTTGGATTAAGCGCATCATCATAAATAATCATGTTACGTCAAATGTTTAAATCAGCACCAACCAGACTGCCTGTGAAGACGAAATTTTCATGTGAAACTTTTTTGACATTATTACATAATTACAAAGTTTGGTTATAAGGTTGGTAACTGAACTATTTCATGCTTTGCGCAGTTATATTGCAAAGGTCTTTTTAAAATGCAATATAGGCGGAAATGGCGAAATATTAAACTACATTATATAATTGGGTGCAACATAACTGCACAGAGGGTATAACGCCCATTCTAAATGAAAACGGGTCAAACATGGCCATTTTTACTCATTTTGACCCGTTTTCATTTACAACGGGCGTTAAACTGCACAGAGGGTATAACGCCCATTCTAAATGAAAACGGGCCAAACATGGCCATTTTTACTCATTTTGACCCGCTTTCATTTACAACGGGCGTTACAAAGTCAAAAACGGAAAGCGAGCCTTTTACTAAAGTCTTTAGTGCAATAACACCGGCAAAATACAATGGCCGCCAAATAAGGGCCATTTTTTATATTTTTAGAAATCAGGTCTTTTTGGGGACCCCTTTGGTGAACAATAAGTTTTCATTTAGTGGATTGCTACCGAAATAAGTTAGCAAGTAAAAAAAATATTTTTTGAGTAGTTTCTAGTGCTCGTAGATTTTTGATGTATTAAACATTCGTTGATAAATGAGGAAAAAAATCAATTTATCAAAATATTTTTTTTTATCAAAATAATCCGAAAAAAGTCTATTTTATTCCCTGTAAATTTATCTCCATCCCACTTGACGATTAGTTGAGCTTACATTTTAAATACTTGTAATCAAAAACGCACTTATAGGGATTATGGACATATTCTAGTTTTTTGTTATTTCTACTGAAAAACAAAAAAGTTGCAAAAATAAACTGATTTTATTTTGCATTTCAGGTGGCTTTGAAAATAAAATAATAATCCTATCTTTTTAATAAACGGCGGCGGGAACAAAGCGGCCTTAATCATAAATAATCACCGGCAGTTTTTTGGCGTCTTTGATGTTTGAATTAAACGGATTCCCTTCTGGTTGAGCTGGCGACAACAGTTGCCCACCGGGTTAACGGGAAAAAGCTCTCAAATCACAAAAGAAAAAAAAATTCTCAAAAAAGAAAAAAACGGTTATAAATATTGAGAATGCGCGCCGCCGCGCCTGCCTTTGATGCGCACGTTTTTTATTGATGCGATTTGAAATGGGTTGAAGTGGGAATTAAAACAAAGTGTGACTGAATTTTCCCTTTTTTACTTTTTGTCTAAGGGGGTGAAAGGCCCTTTGATGTCGGCAACAATTGTTTCATTTTTTCCCAAACTTTTGTGCGTTTTCTTTTTCCGGTATTGAAAATGCTCACGGCTTGAAATTCAAGTTGTTAACACGGACGAGTGAACCCTGCTGTCATACAACAAAGTGCAATTTTTAATTTATCACCCCACTGTAATTTATCAGATGCATCACAAAGGAGAAAAAACAGGATTTTTAATAATCTCGGTTGGTTAACCAATTGTAACCCAATGAAGATTTATGACAGGATGAGTGTTCGGTTGAATAATCTATTGTTGAAAATCCACTTTTGGATTTAATCAGTAGAAAGTACGATTTTTTCTTGTATTTTTTTTTTTGGTCACGTGTCGAAACACCTGACTCGATTCATCAAAATATTTTTTTCTGTGTTTGACAAGCTTTCATCGCATAATTTGATTGGTCGAGGTGTCAATTGTAGACGTCTTATTGGACGGCAGATAATTCAATCTTATTGGGACAGTAAAAGTTTCAGTAAAATTTTGCCGTCCGTCATATGATATATTAGAAGGCGACATTGACGAATCGAATTATAAAAATAAAACTCCAGAATTTTATATAAACTCAACCAATTATAAAGACCATAAATCGTTGCTTGTGTCTAGGAGTTAAATTCAAAGATTGCCTATGTCTGACTAGAACTATATTTCCTTGTCAAGCATGTTAGGTAATACAGTGTGTCAAATCTCAAAATTAGCCAAATTTGTATTCTAGAAATTAATAAGCATCGAGAGAAGAATCCATCGTTCTTGTTTTTTCACAATTATATTTGGTTTTCGAATTATACATGTGTACAACATTTCAAAAATGACATTATAAATCTAGAAAAATCGATTTTTTGTTGCAAAACTGCTAGAACCGGTTACTAGGGGTTTAAAAATGGGACATACAGTATAATGAATTTTTTATCAGTAAATCGTTCGGTACTATTTTTTTGCTGTGAAACCCCCAAAAAAACTAATTCTACAACTTATTAAGTGAAATACAATAAAAACCGTTTCGAAATTTAAAACTTTTTTTGAATTAAATACGTCAAATTAAATACAAAAAAGCAAAACCCTTAAACTCTCAGCTCTAAATGATCAATAATATTTGCACAATTTGAAATGTAAATTATACTCCTTTGGCACGACACCCAGACGAAAAAAGTTAAGACTTAATTCGGCTTAGGCGCCGCAAGGTTACCATCCGTATAATAACCGCGTCGGTGCTTCGTCTTTGTAACCAACGTTTTCTTTCATTATATCTTTTTGAAGATTTCTAATTGATTTGAACAATTGAAGAAAAATAGAAAAAAAGTATAGAAAAAAAAATAAAATAAAAGACTTTTATTTAATTGATCATATAGTTTGCCGCGCCCTACAAATTGAGTTATAGTTGTAAAATTACAGGGTGAACGGGCTAGACAATTACATGTATTTTTCTACACTTGAATGATAAAAAAAGTAAATTGGATTGATTAAAACTATTGTTAGAATTTTTTCACTCGAATACTTTGAAATTTGATGTTTCAAAAATACCGTATGTTAAGTTTGAAAATTTCACGCGATCTAAATTGTTTTCATATGTTAGTAATTCCAGATCGTTGTTTATACCACGCATTCTAGAATATTTTCTAACTTGATTGTTTTTTTTAATGCCAAAAAACACTTTAGACAATATTCTAGAATATGCAAAAGTGTGCAATATTCATGAACGACGACCAATATATAAATAGAACATCGTTTATTAGAGATTCTAGAAACCGTTCACAAAATTATCTCTTATTATGTACTGTGATACGGTGTACTGGGATTAGTCTATAATTGTTTCAAATAACTTTTAAGAACGTTTTTTTTTTCTTGAAAAGAATAATGGTATAAACCTGCGGTATTTATCTTTTTTAGAACCATTATTTTGATAAAAATAAATAAGTACAGTTAGTCCATCAAATTGAGTTAAACTTATAAAATGAGTTAAATAAATCGAAATCATTTGTATATTTGATTGGAACAAGTGCATTTTTTGTACAAAAATCAAACAAGTAAGACCATATTTTCAATTTCAATATTTAACTGTTTTACATTAAAAATCAAAAAAATGCAGCTTTCACTCAAATATTGAGAAAAATAGAATTGTCAAGATTAGATAAGAGTCTATTTAATAGTTTTTAATGAATTGAAAAATGGGATTTGCGGCAATTTTTGGGTCATGGAAGGCCACTTTCTATTAGAACGTTTTTTTCTCCATTTATTTGATTGATTTCGTTAATTAATAGCAATTGTTTAACTCATAATTTTGGTAATAAATGTTGTTATGGAATCTGAATAGTTAACAAAAAATTACTATTTTTCTAAAGAATAAACTTAGTTGAAACAAACATAAAGTAAGTGTATCGAGTTAACCCCTTCGGTGAAGGGCACTTTCGCGACCATTTATCCCCTTCTCCACCCCACTCCACCCCTTCACCCGCTTTTCTTCAAAAATGTAGTGCTGGATACCCTTTTTTGGCAACGAGTTTAAGGGTTATAAGTTATAGCCGGTTTCTGCCTCTTTTGATCTTAATCTTACTTATTTTTTTGTTCTTAAAAAAGTACATTCTTGAAATATTTCCGCAATTTCGGTTGCGGTAATAGAAAGAAAACATACGAAAATTCATTTAATAAATAAAGCATTTAAATGCTTATTTTCAAATACGTTGATCATTTTCTCAATACTAATTTTTTCTGCAATTAGTCTGCGACAGTATTTTTCAAAAAAATTATATTTAAGAAAATAGACAGATAATCATATTTTTAAACAATGCAAGTTCCAGTCATAAGTGTTTTTCTAACCAGTTATGTTAACAAAAATTGGTTATATTAACACAGGACCGAACCCCCCCAATTATACTAACAAAAAATAATTATCTTTGATAACTCTTTGAACAAAACATAACTGGTTAGATGGTGTACTCCTGGCAACGTCACTGGAATCGTTCAATTTTGTTTTATTCTGTTTGGTGTCATTTGGGATGACGTACTGAGTTTGGCCAGACTAATTGACTCCATCATCAATTTCTAATCATCAATTTCGTGCGGCGACAGCAGTTGACTGACAAAATGACGCTCTGTCACTCCAATGCATTTTTATTATTTTAGGGCTTTTTTGAATTTTCTTTTTCAATTCGCGCTAGGGTGCCCACGGTTAAAACTGGGATCTTCACTGAAGACTCTTCAGATCGCTTTAAAAGTCTGCACATCGGATTCAGCATATTCCACTGAGCAAAAAAAAATCGTTACGGGAAATTCTTACTTTAACTCAGAGGCGTCAAAATGGATATAAACATAAGTATTCTAGAATATGACAAAGTGTGCAATATTCATAAACGACCACCAATAGAACAAACATAATTATTTTTTGGAAACTTGCGTTATTTAACACAAATGACACACAAATCAGAAAAGAAGCACTTTAATTGGTTAGTATTATTTTAATTGATTCCTGTTACTTTAGTGGTTAGTGCTACTTTAATCGATTAATGTTAATTAGTGTTACTTTAAGCTGTCTAACAGCCAAGTTTTATGAAAATGAACCAGTTAGATTCTCATTGAATTTCTCAAAACATTTCTCAAAACTTGCTTGCTTGTTATTATCCTATTGATGGGCCGTGCCGTACTGGCTGAAAAATTCATTTGAGAAATTCAATGAGAATCTAACTGGTTCATTTTCATAAAACTCGGCTATTATTTTCTGATGATAAGTCGTACACATTTTTTTGCTTTTTATTGCGAATTTACGTTCCACGTTGACAAATAAACACTTTTTTCTGAAAATGTGTTTTTATTCACCAATGTCCGAAATGGCTATACCGTATAGGAACTGTAAGCTGGCAGCTGATACGAGTGTTGATTTCCAATGTTGTTGGCCCTGTTGAATTTGTAAGCCGTTTTTTTGTTTTGTTTTATTATGTCTTTTTTATCAATTGAGTGATCTCTATCCCTTTTGTCCCAAATGGCCTGAGAAAGCAGTGAAGCGCGATCAAGTCCCGATGAGACCGAATAAAGCCCCCTTTTGACAACCATCCACGCATTGTCCAATTACGCTTGAGAAGGATAACCATATGTTAACTGTCACCCACCAAGAGGGCCTTTTTTGTCACTGTAAATTAATAGGATAGGCCTATATAGGGTGGTTATTAGACTTTTCGTGTGAAATTTGCGTCAAGCTCAAAGCGACCCCTTTTTGGGAGAAAACGTTTTTCGGAGAAAGTTGGGGAAATTATTCGAAAACACTTTTCTCCGAAAAACGTCTTCTTGGAAAAAAATTTTCTCCAAAAAACGTTTTCTTGGAAAACATTTTCTCCAAAAAACTTCTTCTTTTCCGAAAGACCACGGTGCGCCAATTTTACCACACGTTAACCTTTTATAATTACCTAATTGTATGAAAAAATGACATTTTGATTTTAGGACTGTATAATTGCGGGTTCGATTCCCAAGCCTGTACATCTTTTTTTTAAATGAGAAGTCAGCTTCACCGGCCTTGTTTCCCCGTAATATATATATAGCAAAATAAAATAAAACCATTTTACATTTACTGAAAAAATTCAGCACTTGATATAATTTCTCAGCTGCAATGTAACTGATAACGTTTGCATTTGTTCAGCGTTGAGGACCACCCATATGACATAAAAGTGTCACCCATGGTCAATCGTGTATATTTCTTGAAAAAAAAATGAAAAAAATATTCGACGATGATATATTTGACAGGATTATGTCAGATTTTAGTTTCTGTTCAAATTTAACTTGAGCTCTGTTTCCATGATGAAAATTTATCATCATTACGATTTGTTAAATGAGTTGATCATCAATTTGGACCCGTTTCAACGAAAGTGGAATATGTATAATGTATATGAAAAATAATTCGAGTTATATATGATACCTCATAATCCTGAAAATCGGATTGCTTTCATATTTAAAATGGCAAGTTGAACCCCTAAAGTTACTTTTAAAAGTAGATTACAGTCCTGATTTCAAAATAAAAGAAATAATTCAACAAAAAATTGTTTAACTCTTGCGCCCCAAATAGATCGAAATGGACCCGTTTTCATTTTTCCGTGCCTTATTAGAAAGCTATAACTGAAAATCGGCCCTTTTTTAGATTTTTTGGAATAAGTACTTTTCTGTCACCACAGCGCACGGAAACAGTATTATCGCACGAAGCGGAAACAAACTTGTAATAACGCAATCCGAACTATAAGAATGCACACATATGCAATGTATTGATTTAATGCATGATTTAAATGTTTATTTTCGTTCGTTAATTATCAGCATCATTTTTGGCCAGTTTTAAATGACTTTGAGGTTTATTGTTTTTTTTTCTGGGAACCATTTAATTTAAACCCGCAAAATCCCGGTGATTTTTTTTTTCGCTCGGAGACCAAATGTCATCACCAGGGGATCGATTATGAATAATAAAATAAATATACACACGGATGAAATGACCTTTTTTCGAGAAGGAAGAAAGAGGCCCTTGGGGATTTTTGTGATCAATTGAAGATTGATGACAAAATTATAGACATTTTACAAGTGAAAAAAGCCCTTTTTGATTGTCGTGTTTCTTCCTTAAATATATTGAACCAAAGACCTTTTCCTGCCTTTCATGGTTAATTAGACTACTAAATTGCAATAGTAGCCGGCCGAGACATTTTTAACTCGCGACGTTCAAAATGACAACCATTATTTGCCATTTTTGAATTATGCAAGTCGATGTTTACATGCATCTCAGAAAATTGAAAAGTTTTTTTTATGATCTTTATCAAAATTTGTTCTTCATGTTTTTGTTCGATTTATCGTAAATAATTGGCTCATTTTCAGGCCAAGGACATGAAAAGTCGAAAGTAACACATTTTTCGATTTTTTTTTCTTCATTAATTAAAATTCAATACAATATCCATGTTCTCCGATAATCAATTACCCGAAAATAAGTTTTTCGGATAACAAATCGGATAAAAAAAAATCCAAGATTGATACATTTAGTACTCGGAAAATGTTTTTTTTTTGTAATTTTGTTTAATAAAAGTTTGTGCATGCTAAGGTTGTTTTAGATATTATAAAGATTCATGAAAATAGTTCACAATAAAAATTAAAAAAAAAACTGCTAAAATTTCTTTTGTTTTTTAGTTTTTCACAGTTTCACTTCATTTTAATTTCATATGTTGTAAATGTTGACGAGACGTTCGGTACTTTATAACGTACATAATTACTTTTTTATTAGTCGCAATTAAAGAGACTGTACTTTTTGAAACTTGTAACACTTTTTTTTATCCGGCCGACTCCGGCGTTAAAAAAATACAAAATCACAAAAAAATCACACGTAATTTAGATCAAATCAACACTTATCGGTCTTTGTAAATACAATTTAGGTCAAGCAATTTTATTCATAACTTGTGAAATTCATTTGGCGTGATACCTCATAATTTTTACTTTTTGAAGATTTTTTTGAAAGAAAAAAATAAGCCATAACCACCATTTTCGAAAAAAATAATTTGCGCATTCGACGTAAAATTAAAAAGTGGATTGTAGTGGGCTAATCCAGTTTTGGCTCAAGTTCACCCTGTCACGTGATAAATTTGAATTATTATATATGTTTTTGTATTTCTTAATATTAATATTAATAAAACTTTCTTAATATTAATATTTTAAATAAATTAGAACATCTTTATTAATGCTCTNGTGAAATTCATTTGGCGTGATAACTCATAATTTTGACTTTTTGAAGATTTTTTTGTAACTTATGTTTTTGTATTTTTTAATATTAATATTAATAAAAAAATTTTACATAAATATTTTAAATAAATCAGAACATCTTTCTTAATACTCTAATACGCTCCATACGCCGGAATAAATAAAAAATGAAGATACAGTGCATTTATGTTGAAAGCGTAGCTCCTGTATATTGGTTACTGCCATGACTGGAATTATAATAGTAAGCTTGTTATTATTTTAATATTTTAAAGATGCATAGTGTGTCCGTGTGTCCGTGGCATCCAGTCATTCATTTATTTATTTACGTAGGTCCGCTCCCCTTTGAACATAAATGAACTGTAATGGTTGACAACATAACAGCACAGTGGAACGATTTGACAAAATAAAGTTCTCTAAGTAGTAGTTCGACATTATGATTATGTGAGAAACAAACATGGCTTATTGATTTTATTTAAAAAACGTCTCAAAAATAATAATAATGAAAAACATTTTATTCATTTATTTGTTGAATGAATGATGAAATATCAGAAAAAATTAAGTCTGATTAAGTCGTAAATAATATTTGTATCATTTTTTGGCATTATTTTGGGTTAGATTCAAAATAAACAGTCGTGGGAACATGAATAAGAATTACCCAGGAAGGCACTACCTGAAATCGCAGAAACCTGAAAACGCAGAAACCTGAAAACGCAGAAACCTGAAAAGGCAGAAAAATTTTCTGCGTTTTCAGGTTTCTGCGTTTTCATGTTTCTGCGATTTCAGGTTTCTGCGTTTCCAGGTTTTTACTCTGAAAACGCAGAAAATTGATTTTAATTCAATAAATTATTTCAAATCTCGTGTCTTTTTTTTTCAAACACACGCTGTGTTCCATTATGCTTCAACCCGTTATGTTTCACTGATTTCCGCCGGGGCTGTTATATTTCACTTTTTTGACAAAATATTTTTTCTCATTTCATAAATGCATCTTTATATGTTAAGCCCTACGCCGTTATGTTTCACTTTTTCCCGCTCGGCTCATTATGTTTCACTATTTTCCGATTTTTATTTGTGACAAATAACGGCGCAAAAATTGTATTTCCTGTATATAAACACTTTTGCTCCCGTTTTCAATGTCTCGTTGCTCTCGACATTGCCATGTACACTTAAAACTAATGAATCAGCCCGTGTCTGATTATTCCAATAAGTCTAAAACCAAAATGATAATTGCAACGAACATCGACTAAATATAATTTTACTCGATGTTTTCTATTTGTATTTTTATCATAAGTCGTATATTAATCGTTATTCTTTTTTTTTCACTACAGTTCCTTTTGACCAATTTGTCTTGAAAACGTATTAAAAAAATAACTGTTATATATGAATAAACGAAGATTTAAAAATTTTCTGCGTTTTCAGGTTTCTGCGTTTTCAGGTTTCTGCGATTTCAGGTTTCTGCGATTTCAGGTAGTGCCCCCAGGAATAAGTATCAGTTATGGTAAAATTCTCGAAAACGGATTCATATGACACTCCCTGCGCCGTTATCTTGCCAATTTCGCATTAAAAACGTACAAGATAACGGAAATTGGCCCAAAAAAGTCCGTAAGATAATGGACCGAAAAAAAGCAAATGCAATTACAAGATACGGGCGACAACATAATAGCGCAAGGTGCATTCGATATTTAACCCTCAGGATCTCAAATAAATTTGAAAATAGAAAAAGTATTAATTTGGGTAACGTCAATTTGCACCACGGACGATTTTCCGCAAAAATATGTCGTACAATTGATACAGTACTGTATCAATTTGGTATTTTGAATATGATATTGATAATATATTCTAGGTCAAATCGTGGCAAGTTCCGTTACCCAGTGTGAAACCCAACACACCCTATTTTTCCTCAAATCGTTTAATAATTAATTTTTGCCAAATCATCAATTGTGAGAAAGTATCCATTTTTTTTTTTTGACTTTTTCAGTTATCTCAGCGTGATATTCACACAAAATAGCGAGCTTATTTACATTTTAATTTTTTATTATGGATTGTTTATTGGTGATGATGTTTTGATTTAGAAATTAAAAATCGAAAAAATCGAAGTAAAAAACAACAAAAAAAGTTGAGTTAACAAATATTTAACGTAAATAGTTCAGTTTGATCGAAACATTTTTCGATCACTAGTTGTTTTTGTTTGATGTTTCCTTTCATCTTTATTTTTTGCTATTTTAAAATCAAACATCGAAAAAAAAATTTTATATGTCATAATAAATTGCAGTTAAAAATGAAATTTTATGGACCGTTGGTAAATTATATCCAGAAGAATCTAACAAAAAAATGTTTTATTTGGTGGTTGAGTAAAAAATAACTATTATATGGCTCTTTCTTTATGATCTTAGTAAAATCGAAAAAAATAAATATGACATTTTATGGAATTCCTGTTTCGTTTTTTCAAAATGTAAAATGCCTAAGCCCACGGGGTTTTTTGTTACATGTTATATAATTTCATGTACGGTATAATTTCAGTCTAGTTTAAGTTATAACAGGGGTGCTGAATAAGGGTCGTTTTTTTTTTATAAAACTATTACAGCTCCAAATAAGGGTCGCCGATTTTAACATAGCGTCTCATGGGCATTTACCTAGTTTTTGGTCCGTTTAAAAAAACGCTAACCGACCCTTCATACGCACCCCCTCATTTTTTCTACCACATTTAAGAAACAAATCATAAGTACAGTCTCTGCTCCCAAATTGTTACGCCCCAAATCGTTACGATATGACGTCATGCTCCCAAATCGTTACGATTTTTTTTTTGAAGTATGGTTACCCCAAATCGTTATGAAATGACGTTATGGCCCCAAATCGTTACGATTTTTGAACCACAAATCGTAACGATTGGGCAGCAGGGACTGTAGTTATTTTCAATTTTAACATCGATTATATTTTCATTTGAATTGGAAATTTTTATTTGCTGCTACCTATAATTTTCCCGATTTTTTTTTTGTAATTTAATTTCAAATTCGTAAAAATAAAATCTCTTCATAATNNNAAGCATTGTTTACTTATTTCCAACTGGGGATATTCTTGAATGATGATGGATTGTAAAATTAAATTACATGTCGTTAAATACCCATTAGACTTATTAGGGTTCAATTACTATGCCCGTTTTTTTTTCAACGTCGCCTTGTTTTTTAACAATTCAT
Organism: Oikopleura albicans; assembly: GCA_004367875.1. NCBI lineage: Eukaryota > Metazoa > Chordata > Appendicularia > Copelata > Oikopleuridae > Oikopleura > Oikopleura albicans. Next base: position 118,930 of record SCLG01000388.1, read on the forward strand.
TTGTGACTGAAATTGGAACCATTTTTTCCCTCCTAACGATTTTTTCAAGAAACTCGTTAAATTGAAGAATCGGAACTATTGGACCGCAAAAGCGCTCATTTTCCTTTTCTAAAATTCATTTTCGGCCAAATTTACTATGGAGTACACTACCTAACCAGTTATTTTACCGCCAGTTATGTTAACACGTTTCGGGGTTTAATGAACTTCGGTTTCCACGCCCTACCAAATTATAGCGTCCCTAATGAGACCAATGACCGTAAATTGGTCAACATTGGTCTTTTTAGAGACATTTTCAGCACAAAGCGCCCTTCATGAGAGTAACGATCAATAGTTATTAAACAGTTTTTATAAAGCGCAGTTTTTCAATCAATTAAATTCCCGTCATTCATCGCTGAATCATAATTACCAAATGGCTGCCAATTGATACGTGTACGTTGACACTAATTGTATCTTGCAATGTGGCGACCTAAGTGATCATAGTTTAGTCAAGTTTTGTTGGCAACTATATCAAAGTGGCTTTTATTTCGTAAAAAAAGTAAATTTTCTTAAATTTTAACTGATGATTGCCAAAAACCGCTAGATAACCCAACTTTTTTCTTTCTTTCCGAATCAATCATACGGTATGAGTCATACCTACTTGGTTTATAATAATGTCTTATCTACGACGAAGTCGTAGATAAGACAATTATCTGCAAGACAACTAGAGACATAGACATATATATAATTTTATCATTTGTCGGATAAGGAAATTGTTCGCAATTTCTTTCAACACTATAGACATAGGCAGCTTGCAGATAATATCTCGTATCCGACAAGCTCAATACACAAATAATTTAAAAAAAATACACCCCTGTGCTGTTATGTTTAAATATGTTCCGC
>SCLG01000388.1:119818-144393 GCA_004367875.1 Oikopleura albicans
TTCCTTTTCTAAAAAAATCGAGTTTTCCGCCAATAGATGGTTTTAATATGGAGTACACCACCTAACCAGTTATGTTAACACGTTTTTGGATTTAATGAAGTTCGGTTTCTGCCCACGCCCTACCAAGTTATGTTAGCAATCATCTACGCCCTACCAAATTATAGCGCCCCTTATGGGACCAATGACCGTGAATTTGTCAACTTTGGACTTTTTACGGACATTTTTCGAAAAAAACGCCTCTAATGAGAGTTAAGATCAATAGTTATTAAACGGTTTTTATAAAGCGCAGTTTTTCAATCAATTAAATTCCCGTCATTCATCGCTGAATCATAATTACCAAATGGCTGCCAATTGATACGTGTACGTTGACACTAATTGTATCTTGCAATGTGGCGACCTAAGTGATCATAGTTTAGTCAAGTTTTGTTGGCAACTATATCAAAGTGGCTTTTATTTCGTTAAAAAATAAATTTGCTTAAATTTTAACTGATGATTGCCAAAAACCGCTAGATAACCCATCTTTTCTTTCTTTCCGAATCAATCATACGGTATGAGTCATACCTACCTGGTTTATAATATCTCGTATTCGACAAACTCAATACACAAATAACTTTAAAAAACAAGACCCCTGCGCTGTTATGTTTCAACATGTTCGGCATGCGGTGTTCTTGAATACTACTAAAAAAACGTGTAGGTTGTAAAACTTTGATCACCAATCAAAAAATAGATTTTTGTAAACTATCGAACCTGTTAACGTGCGTTGCAAATGAAAGCGGACCAAAATGAGTAACATGGCCATGTTCGACCCGCTTTCATCTAGAATGGGCGTTATTTTTTTCCCAAAATTGCCTAACAGTTGACTTATTTACATTTTGTCATAATCGCCCAAGGGAATAAAAAATTTAGTGTTTTTTTAATGCTTACTCGTAACTTTTTCGTGCTGATATAAACATTTTCGATATTTACCATGAAAAGACGTTGAAAAATATTTGAACGGAAAATAAAATGTGTCTTTTTGAAGAATATTTATGGGATTGATGATTGTCAAATGAAGTTGTTCAAATTGAGTACATATATGTTCCGCAAATAGAACCATTTTCGTTAATATTGCAACAATAGCGGTTTAAAGGAGTCATACCTTTGACTCATACTAGATGAGTCATTCGTGATCGGTCACGTCATACGGTGACTCGATCCTTTATTTAACAAGTATACAGTATGAATCACATCTATTTTTTCATCAAAACAATCCAATTAACTTTCAGGGGGAAGGAGTTTTTGGAACCCGTAGGGGGAAAATGCGTGTATATAAACACGCACTTAAAACATTCACAATAATTCAAAAAAAAAACTGGTAAAGCCAAGTTGTAGAGCTTGTCAAACTACGTCGATCTGACTATTCAGAAATTGATTTGGATCACCAGGGCCCCCTAGAGCTGTTTGAAATCTCCAACCTACGCAAAAAANTTAGTGTTTTTTTAATGCTTACTCGTAACTTTTTCGTGCTGATATAAACATTTTCGATATTTACCATGAAAAGACGTTGAAAAATATTTGAACGGAAAATAAAATGTGTCTTTTTGAAGAATATTTATGGGATTGATGATTGTCAAATGAAGTTGTTCAAATTGAGTACATATATGTTCCGCAAATAGAACCATTTTCGCTAATGTTGCTACAATAGCGGCTTAAATGAGTCATACCTTTGACTCATACTAGATGAGTCATTCGTGATCGGTGACGTCATACGGTGAATCGATCCTTTATTTAACAAGTATACAATATGAATCACATCTATTTTTTGATCAAAACAATCCAATTAACTCTCAGCGGGAAGGAGTTTTTGGGAACCCGTAGTGGGAAAATGCGTGTATATAAACACGCACCTAAAACATTCACAATAATTCGCAATAATTCAAAAAAAACTGGTAAAGCCAAGTTGTAGAGCTTGTCAAACTACGTCGATCTGACTATTCAGAAATTTATTTGGGTCACCACGGCCCCCTAGAGAGCTGTTTGAAATATCCAACCTACGCAAAAAACACCGTCAATCGAATTTTCTGGAAAAGTTGAGGGGGAGTCACCAATACCCGTTTCGCCCTACGGGGCCTCCATATGCCTTAAATCGACGAAAAAACAAGTTGCGTGTCTATTTACACGCACTTCCCCTGGGAGTTAACAAATCAAACAAAATGAATTATTTGAAAATATGGTTACGCGTTATTTTTTTGTTTGTTAAGTACCGCGTTGCTTTCATAGGAAAATTATCATAGAAATATTAAACACTAATACAGTCATGGGTCTTTAGATGTGCATCTTCGATTTCCGAAAAACGTGCACATCCAGAGAGACCAATATTTACCGCCGGTCCCTAAGGAGTTAAGTTTGTCGAGCATAGTTTTGAAACGTTTTGAGACACGATTTGGCTATTCCAAGCCAGGATATAACATTTAAACGGCAATATATCGTTTCATGCCAAAATGTACATTTTAATAAAATTATCTTTTGATATTTTTTTTGTGTTTCTTCTTGTTAACCGGATGTACTTCGTTGGTAGGGGAATTAGGGTGTTCCGTGTTAGATCCGGGGTCGACTAAAAAGTGTATCAATTGTGTGAAAGCGTGAGTTCCGGTCAGTTTTAGGCGATTTTTTTTTGTTTAATTTTATTTTATGACATTTTGGAGGTAAATTGGACAGCATTTTTGATCGTGTCATCAGTTGGTTAATATTTATTACTTTGATGTCCTTCAACGTTTTTTATGCATTCAAACGGCAAAAGTCACACCTAGGGTATTTACTGAATACTCTTTGAAAAAAAGTATTAAAAAATGAAACAATACGGTGTCAATTCGCATGCGAAATTGTTTTCCGCTGTTTCTTTTTTTACTTTTTATTATTTTTTTTGTCTATTATTATGCAGATGGCACTAAAAATATAATAAAACTGGATTAGAAATAGGCAGATTTTCAATCAAACTCGGAAAAGAGTAAAGTCGGGTAATTTTCACTGGTAGGGTATGGAAGGCTACAATTTATTTTGCTCGGGTAAACTCGGGTAAAGAATTTTTCAGTGAGTTTATACAAAGTTTTTTTGTGTGTTTTGAGCCAAAAAGGAAATGTTTTTTATGTGTGGAAACGTGTATGCATATTCCGCAAGAACGTTTTTTTTCTTTTGAATAACTGAATCTATTCACCTCAATTTCTCTGTTGTTCCAATCTATAAAACATGTCTTCTGGAAATGACGCGAATTTTTGAACCACGCGACTATAGTTACCTAGAGCAACCCAGTAGAGTTCCAACTAGTCTGCCCAAGCTTTTTGGGTCTCCGAATAAAAAAAAAGGTAGAAAGATCCTAAATAAAAAAATCTGATTATACCCCCTGATTTTAACTCCTAGGGGACGATATTGACAATTTTTGACACACATTTTTTTTTCCTAGAATATGGTACCCACCTAGGAACAAAATAAATGAAAATTGATTCTAACTTGCTTAAATTTCTAGCTATGTAATCCTTTTTTAACTCGTGTATGTGCAATTGGTCCTATAGGGCCCGTTTTCATTAACTTTTCAGAATTTTCTAAGAAACATTTTTGAATTAGACCGATTGATACTGAAAATGTAATCCTTCGTAACAACGCCAAAAAAAGATTTGTTTTATTATTTCCAATCGAGCTGCATGTTGTAGGTCATGTACTTTCATGTACTGTCATGTTAAAAAAAATGAATGGAAAAAAATATAACAAGTTGTTATCCAGATATTAAAAATCTGGGCGAAAAAAATGTTTTGTGGTTTTAAACTTTCAACGTTGAAGTTTCTTGAAATTTCATCACGACGAAAAAGCATGCTCATCAGCAAGTTTTAACGCGGATTTTCAGATATTTGACTTTTTCCTGTAAAAAAATCATGTCTTTAAAATCATAATTATTGTAGCACAAAACTGTTTAGACGAAAAATAAGCTTTTTTTTACTTATTTTTTTTGATTTATTTAGCCCAGCTTAAAACATCCCGTTTTTGGGCTAGCGTATATTTTCTCCCTGTATTTATTTTCACGGTTGAGGCTATTTAAACAAGTCCGCATAAAAATGCAAATATTGAAAAACGAAAATCGTTCAAGTGACAGTTTCTTGGTTACATATTCGTTAGTTTGACGAAGTTCATGGCAAATTTTGGATGTAATTCAAGTTTTAATCATTTTTTGACATGACAGAATCAAATGAACAGAAAAATTTTCTGACATACGACATTTCTAAATTTTCTCACAAAAAGAGCAACATAAGGAACTTTCAAGGAGCAAACCAACTCGTCAAGTAATCCGTCGTTAACCACTTGCCATATAAACAAAATAGCTGTTAATGTCATAAAATTTGGCAATTCTTAGCTTTTTCAACAAAATGTATCTGGAAATTTCTTATAGATTTCAAACAAACATGCAAAATTTCTCCAATTTGAAAAAAAATTCTGTACCGTGTGTCGGAGTCCAGACTGACGGACTTTATGCTTCATATAATTTTAAAGCTATTTTTGCTTCATTAGTCTAATCGCTGACACACAGTAGAATAATTGGTTTTTAATTTCTAGATTTTGCAAATTGGAATTTAATTTGCAAGATTTTAACTTAAATTATTATTTTCTAGAATTTGCAAATCAAGTTTTCGGATTTTGATAATCAGATTTTGCAAATCAGACTTTTATTTTCTAGATTTTTCATATCTTATTTTTATTCGGTGTGACAAACCCCAAAACTAGCCCATTTTCCCCCGATGCGTATTAATTTCTAGAATAAAAAATGGGCTAGTATTGAGGTTTTTCACACCATATATCGTTTTCTGGTCATAATGGGCAAAATTCAAAATGTTCAAACAATATTAATTCATATCGTTTTGGACATTTCCAAAAAGTTCTCACAAAAAAACAGAAATATTTTTTGGCTGATTATTGCAACATAAGGAACTTTCAAGGAGCAAACGAACTCGTCAAGTAATCCGTGTTAAGCACTTGCTCGTATAAATAGAATAGCTGTTAAGATAATGTCGTAAATTTGGCATAGCTGGCTTTTTTCGTCTACAATTTTTTTTTCTGTTGTATGACACTTAAGGCGATGGGTAGATCCCTGAAACATCGAAAAAAAGGTGTTAAGAGAGGGAGGACTTAAACCTTTCAGCGTTAGTTATCACAATATTTCACATCAAGGCGACTTCTTTTAATTCAATTCCGACAGTCATCGATCGCTTTGCCCGACTTTTTTGGGACATGCAACCTTCCAAAAATGAAGGCACCATGTTTTTTTCAAGATTTTTTTTCTATTTCAGTCAGGGCCCCAGAGGTCGGCACTTTTGATTTTTTTTTCTTGTCCAACCCGATTCCGATTCCGCGGGTAAAAGTCGGGTAAATTTACCCGTGATTACCCGTTTCGGGAAAACTCGGGTAACCAACCCGTTCGGGTAACCAAACTCTGATAAATTCTTACCCGAATTCCGTTACCCGAGTTTTACCCGACTTTTTAAGCCGGGAAATCGTTGTCCAACCCGTTTCCAACCCGCGGGTAAAATTCGGGTTGGAATCCGAGTGCCGACTTAAGGTCAGGGGTCTCTTGATGTGCGCTCTCTCGACGTGCATGCCTCTCTCGGTGTGTCTCTCTCACGAAAATTTGTAACTCTCGATGTGTGTTTATTCGAATTTTTTATGAGTTTGGGGTTTCTCATGTAATTTCCAAAAAAAAATAATACAAGAAAAACTTACTTTACTTTTTCTCTATCTCTGGTAATAATTTTCACAAAAAAACTAAGAGCAAATAAATCATTTCGCACGGAGAAACGTGCTTTTATATTAACTATCAACATCCATCCCGAGTAATCAGGATTCATCCAAAGTTTTGTACTCAAAGATGAGCAACGATAACATTTTAGGAATGAAAATTTTGATAAATGTATGAAATGCTCTAGAAAAAACGTATGTGTGCCCTATAAAGAATGACCTATGTCACGTGGATTTATCTTGACCAATCATGACCAACCTTTCACCGCACCTTCCAGTAGAAATTTACTGCAATATGTTTTTGCCGTTTATGTTTTATACAAAAGTGGAAAGCTAAAAACATGAATATTCACCTAAAAAAAGTCCGTTAGGTTAATAGTGGTTAAGTTCACCAGGTGAACATAGAATTTTTTTAGAAGAGGAAACAGAATAAGCTGTATAAATTATTCAATAGACCATTATTACTTTCTCTCTTCTGACAAAAAAAAAAATGCTTTTCATCCAATTCTCATATATTGTTTTTTTAGAAATGGCGATTATGCGATAATACAGTCAAAGAAGAAAAAACAAAAAAAGAAAACCGCAAAGAAAAAATTACCGACGATGGCATATTTTCATTTGTTCACATGGGTGTCAATGGTTGTGGGCAGTGGGATAGATTTCCCACCGGATAGCACGCCGCGAATCCCAAAAACACTTTTTGACGACGCCTCCGCATTTTCCGCCCCCGTTTTTGTACCCGGTGACGAACTGGCAACCAGCCTACTGGTTAAACTCAAAACGATTTACGTTAACAAAAAGGCGATATTTGTCGGCTATGGGGTAAACCGGACCACGTTTATAACCAACCCCGCCCACGACCCAATCACAATTGAGTGGAGCCCCAGCGAGGAGCAAATCGACGAGTGCATTGGTAATGGGTTAGGGTTAGAGCTCTGTCAAAATCACATAACGCTCGTTGAAGAAATCCGAAATAATCAGCTGCTCATTTGTGGTACAAATGCTGGCAGCCCAATGTGTCGATTTTACGCTGTGGAATATAGCTAGGGGTTCACAAACATTCTAGATTTTTGAATAATCATATCCTAGTTTGAGATTTTTAAAAAGCAACTTTTGAGCTTTGACAAATAATATAATTTACACTCTAGATTTTGTGAAAGTGATTTAAAATTTCTAGAATCAAAATAATAAGATTTCTAGATTTTGATAAAAAAAAACTAGATTTCTACTCGGCGTTTAACATGAATTTCCGCCGTTTTTTTTCCTCATTTTCTAGATGGCGATATTCGCGTTTTTGACGTGCGGTAAAAACTCGACTTTCGCTGTCTAGAAAATACGAAAGAAAAAACGGCGGAAATTTATGCGAAACGCTGAGTAATAATGAATTCTAATTTCAATTTTTTACTCAAAAATCGAGTTATTTTCGAGAGTTTCTCCCAGATTTTACGTTTTTCGAATTTCAAGCGTCATTAGGTCATTTTCAGTTTGTTGACCCTAATATCTAGCGACGGCCGTTTTGATATTGTGCCGGCTGCCCAGCCCAGCCAGGACGGCAGCGATATAATTTCCTCGAATCCCAACTGGTCCCTCGACTCCCTCTACGAGCAAAAATCGAAGCACATGTACGTGGCGAAAGAAATGGGAAATCACCGTGGCGAAGTGCAACGCTTCAGCTACAGCGCAAAACGTGGCGACTTCTTGAAAAACCCGGAAAAGGTTTTTTCGGCCTATGGTCCGGTACAGTTTATTCGCATTTTGGAGCATGGCGATCATATATTCCTATTTTTCCGCGAGCGTCTGCGCAATGGCACCGATGTGTCTCGGGTAGCGACGATTTGCAAGAATGACCTTGGCGGAAGCCAGAATATCCTTTCAAATAAATTTACGACATTTGTTAAAACAACGCTCGACTGTCCCGTTTCACCAGACTTTTCATTCAGGTAAAAATAAATGGCGATTGTTAACGCCTCAATGTTAATAATATTGACATTGCTTTGCTCAAATATTGACAGAAATGAACTCGCATTGAAAAAAACGTAGTAGAAATTGGTTCTACAGTTATTATGGCCTTGAATGTGTTGTGTAATTCACATGACCTTATAGGCAGTTTTTTAACGCATTTCACATGACCAGTTTTTGACCGAGACTTATAAAAATTTTATGATAAAATTCCGGTAATCTTCTTTAATGAATTTTATCCTACATATAGTTGAAAAATGACTCCAAAACGTCCAACGTAGGACAATTCACCCCAATAGGGACGCTGTTCGCGGGAATAAAAAACGTCCCTATTGGGCGTAGGGGCGTATATAAGTCTGGAAAAATTCGGTTAATGTTAAAAAATCATAAAATGATCATTCAGGGGATTTTTATTAATATCTTAACTGTCATGGTCCACATATGGCCATTGGGCTTGTTTTTCGGCAGTAATCTGTCAGTCTGGCATGGTAGAGTTAAACTAAAATGTTGAAAATGTGCGGAAATTATAGAATTCTGGTTAATTTTCCCCAGTGCCGAATTCATTTTTGGCTTATTGTAAAAAAAGCGCTCGAAGTCAACAATATTGACATTGTGGGCTCAAATATTGACACGGTTAGCTCGGACGCGCGCATTTGTCCCAAAAAACAATGAGCCGAATTTGGATTAGAGTAAAATGTGTAATCAAAACACTGCATTCAATAACGTACAAATCTGTTTACATAAATATTTAAAAATGGGGTTAAGCAGACTTAGTCTGACGTCGATTCCGTCGTTTCACATTTCGCAAAAAAAAGTTGAAATCGAAACCTCTTCAAAAAGAGGTTAAATAATTTGATGTAATTTGGAAATGACGATTCCGTAGGAGTAGTACAGTCTGAAAATAGTATAAAGATACTTTACACTTTTTTCGGATTTATAAATATTTAGTTGCTCACAAAAAGGGCCTAGAACAGTCCTTTTTCCCAATAGGGACGTTTTTGATTCGCAAAATATCGTTTGAAAGTCTCCAACGAATTGTAGACAGTTTTCGCAAAAAGGCTCTATTGGGATTAAGTACTGTATTTGCTTTATCCACAAAATTTGGGACAACGTTTTTTTGCTATGAATTTTTCTGAAATCTGGACTTTTTTAAGCATACTCGTGAAGTCAGAATTCAATGACGCGTTTAGGTAAATTTATTTATTTTGGGTTTAACCCTCATACAATCAGTGGGTACAATCCACACGTATAAAACATAAAATCGATATTAAAACGAATTTTTACAGAACCCAAACAATATAATTGTAGTTAATTAGGCCCAAAAAAGATCAAACATCTAATATAAAAAAAATTCGAGTATTGTTGGGCTGCCAACAATATATAATAAAACTTAAATACTGCGTCATTGATGTGTAAATTTTTTTTATTGACAGGACGCAGGCATTATCTGCTGCAGTGATTTTGACGCCAAAAAAGTTTAATAAAACAGAAAGAAAAAGAAAAACGTGGGCCAACTTTGTTGACTCGATTCCAAGAATCATTTTTGTCCGTTGACACAATATAATATCATCATTAAGCACCGAAATAATACACTCCAAATAAGTTTTTCTTTTTTTTTTCTTTTTGACCGCGCAATTTTCAAATAGAGCTCCTTTTCGGTGATGAATTATTCAAGTTGAATAAGCATCTTATTGAGCCTAAGCTCTAGATCGCTGTGAGCTAGATTAAAAAGTCATTTTTTTATTTGGCAAAGCAATGCAAAATTCCTTTGAAGTATTATGAAACTCTTTCAAACTTACTACTATAGCGCAATTTTTTCAAAGGTCTAAAAATTATCAAAAAAGTACCACCAAGAACCATATGATTTGGTCGCGAATTGTTGTTCATAATTTGGTTTCGCGACCAATTGGTCGCGAATTGTTGTTCAGAATTTGGTTTCGTGACCAATTGGTCGCGAAATGACGTTTTGGGTGAGGTTTCGCGATCACTATTTTTATGTGGAAAAATGGTCGCGAAACCAAATTTTGAACAGCGATTTGCGACCAAATATTTGGTCGCGAAAGTACTCATAAACGGGTTTCTTTCGCCACCAAAAATGGTCGCGAAAGTACCCTTCACCTATTTTTCTAGATTTGTATCTTTTGCATTGAAGTTAATTTTTCATATTAGTTATATAGGGGGTTGTCCAATTACGGGACGCTTTGTTATTTTGACTTTCCCTTTTAGTCCCAAAACTGAACTTTTGTCTTATTTTATCACCGAAAAGCGTCTTAGAATTGCACTCACGGAATCGGACTACCCTGTATATTCATTATTGTTAAATATTTCAAATGTTAAATATGAAATATGTTTTTAATAGTGCGCATTCAAGTAAACAGCCGTCAACGTATGTATTTAGTCAACTGACAAGTGTCTCGAGTCCGATTGCGATTGATGGCGATTCATCTGAGGACGCGACAATTCTGGCAACATTTACGACCCGAGAAGCGTCCATTCCGGGCTCAGCCGTATGTGCCTTCAAGTTGAGTGACATTCAACGAAGTCTACTTTCGGATTTTGTAGACGCAACCGGCCCAACGCCTTGGGACGCCAAGGAAAATCCGGCGAGTTGTCGGGATGGGGCCGAAGCACGTAAAAATAAGTACTTTCTTCAATACATTGCTGAGAATACGCCCGAGGCTAAGGAGCGGCCCCGCGCAATTGATAATGAGCCGCTAATGACCCGCACCGTTTTTCAAACCGCTTCCGACCGCGACCTTATGAACAGCATTGAAGTTCAACCACTCCACACCAAAACCGAAACGGCCGATTATGCGGTCGTCATTATTGGCACAACGAATTCACGCATAATTCGCGCAAGTTTAAAATTGAAAATGGAAAAGGGTTCGATATTACACCGTAAGCGGTTAACATTTTTGACCGAGCAACCGGTTCACCCCTTTAAATACTGTGCCCAGGGCAGCGAAGGGGTTTACGCGCTCGCCATTGACGCGCAAAATCAGGCCGTGTACGCCTCTGGTGGCTCATGCGTGACGCGCATCGATGCCATGTCAAGCTGTAGTGCCTATGGGTGCAAGTCGGCCTGCGTGTCCTCGGGCGACCCGACGTGCTTTTGGAACTCGGAATCGAACATGTGCGATGTGATGTCGCCAAAATCGCGAAAGTTCGACCGCTCCAGTGCTCAAAGTCACGAGTTTTTTAACCCCTGCCCGAGTGAGACGACTACATCGACCACTACTACCCGCCCGACGACCACCTGGACCCCAACTACTAAATTATTTCGGCCAGTTTCGGTCCAGCGGGAGCGAAAAGGGGATTTCGAGCCAGACTCGAATATGTCGCCGTCAATTTCGACCGAGCCAACGGAGAAAAATGAGGAAAAAACGTGGGTATTTACCGCGGTTATTCTCTGCGTCGCGCTGGTGGTCGGCCTGTTTCTGGGTGCAGTCGTAACCATCTTTTGCTACAAGTGGGGCAAAAATCGTCCCAATGGCAAAAATGAATCAGGCGGAGCTGGTGGGGAATATATTGACGGGTCAAAAGTTCATGTGACCGCGCCGCTCGCCGTCATGCGCGACAAGGAGCGACACTGCTCGGTTTATGAGAATACGATTCGGCTGGAGTCGACTGGCTCAGATTCATCACGTGATTCGGGTATTCGACTGTCTGGCGAGTCGACTGGCCAAGAACCGCCCCAAAGTTCACGGGCCGAGCACGAATTTATTCATGCGAATACGACTGGCCGGATTCGACCGCGCAATTTGGACCTTAAACGAAACCAACAACACCAGTACCAGACTCTTAACGGCACAACGCATTTTGGATCGATGAAGTACTCCACTACGGCCCGCGGGGCTGCATCGACCCGCTCAATGCCTCACCATCAAAACCAACCTACGACACCGACAAGCAAAAGCCAGACAAAGTTGGGCATCAATTCACTTCACTATGCGACAATGCAGCCCAAATTCAATCGTGCCCAATCCTGCCCCAATGGTGGCCCCGCTAAAAGGCCGATCATGCCGGTAAGCTTACTTGGTCATTTTTAAACATACACAATGACCACATGGGTCAAATAACGACGTAAAAGATAATGGCGCAGGCGGACCGCTGAGGCGGTGCATATACGCGGATAATTCCCGTATTTATTTAGTCTAAATCCATTGTCCGTTTTGATTTATCACAAACGGTTCTTGGTTTATTTAAATTCAAAGTAAAAGTGGGCAGGTAGCTACCGGAGTGAGGTACTTTCGCGACCATTTGTGGTCGCGAAAAAAAACCCGTTTATGAGTACTTTCGCGACCACACCATTTGGTCGCGAATCGTTGTTCAAAATATGATTTCGCGACTATTAATTTCTACTTAAAACAGTGGTCGCGAAACCTCACCCAAAACACCGTATGGTCGCGAAACCATATTTTGAACAACGATTCGCGACCAAATAGTTTGGTCGCGAAAGTACTCATAAATGAGGTTTTTCGCGACCAAACATAGTCGCGAAAGTACCCGTCACCTAACTACCCGATACGAGTACCAAGGTTGAATAAATGATCTATCTCCGAATAAAATGTTTTTAGGTAAAGCCAATGTCGCAACAGCACGGTGAATTAACTCCTTCGTCTCCGATTCGAAATCAACATTATCCAATTTTGAAGAATTACGAACCAAACTTTACCATGAATAGTGCTAATATGTATAATATATGCATAGAACCCGAAAAGCCCCAGCAAAGTTGGCGATCCTACACCCATAACGATGTTGGACATTATGCCACATTGCCCAAGGTAAGCAATGGTTAAACCCGCAACACATTTACTTAATAAATCTCCGGTCTCGCATTTTACCTCCGATTTTTTACTTGTTTGATTTTATCAAATGTTATCACAATAAAAAGCAACATGGAGTTATCAATTATAAATAAAAAAAACATGAAAAATATTATCTGATTTATCAAGATTTATGATCTTGCAATAACCAGACACACAAATTTCGGATATTTTTAAGTAAAAAAAGAACCCGGGAAAAATAAATTAAATATAAATTATAAAATTTAACTCGCAGGGTCAAAAACGAGCGCAGATCCGACGAACACCATCAACCAACAATGGCACAATGCCGCGGCAAAAACTGGTACCAGTTTCGCCTCCAACGGTTAGTTGAGAACAAAACTCAATAATTCTGAGTCATAAATTATGACTCATGCATTATGACTCATACATGTAGTTTATGACGTTTAAGTACTCTCATTATTAAAACACTGCTTTTAGGTGAATTTGTTACCTGCCAGCAACATGTTTGCGCAACAATCGTAAAAAGTAATTATGTAAATGCTTCTTCAAACTCATCTAAGGTAAATTATTTACTCACTTTTTCAATAACAGTTGTCACCGGTTCATTTGGTGACCCGCTACTAAGGAAAAAAGGTTTACTTTTATTCTAAGTCACCTAAATTTTTTGGACAAGGTCACCTGGACGTTTTTTAGTATGTTACATACTGCATGTAACTAGCGAAAAAGTTGTGTAAACCATTTCGTAACAATTTTACTCATATCGTAACGGTTTTTAGCCAAACAAACAGAAAAAAGCCCAATAATGGTCGGTTTCGTGTTTTGAAAAACCGACCCTTATTTGGCGCAATAATTTTTTTCTTGAAAAAAGCGACCATTATTTGGCGCGACCGACCCTTATTTGAGGGGCCCGTATTTGGCGACCCCCTGTAATACATAATTTATACTTTGATCGTAAAATGCTTTAAACAAGTTTTTAGTTCATGGCTGGATTTCCTTGGACAAATGCATGATATCGGATTTTGATGAATTTTCTCCGAATTGGCTTCTCTATTATGCACCAATCGTTTTTGTACAAAGCTGTTCAGAACAAAAAACCCTTTTCCCCCTGTTGAAAAACAACCCATCTTTCTTACGCTTGCTTTTAAGTAATTGAAAAAATGATATTTTTTCACTTTTTATCGCTTTTTCACCACCGGACTGGTGATCAAACGCACTCTTGTTTCTTTCTCTTCACATCTTAGGTTGATTCTAGGAATGCAGGATTTAACTCCCAGAGAGTTAGATTAACCATTTATGCCCAAGAATGACAAAAAATGCACCAACTCGAAAAAACAACCAAAACTATCCTCAAAAATATAACCTCCTCTACTTAATGCTTGGACGGTATTCAGTTTTTAAAAACAAATTAGTCTCCATGAGATTTCTCTGACCAATTTGCATTTTACTATTTATACATTCCGAAATAAAAATATGAAAAAATAAAATCTTCGTTGTTATTTTATCAGGGCAGACTACTGTATCGTGTTTTTTGCTTTCTCCGATTTTGTACGGTACGAACTGAATGAAATGAAATCGCACCTTGATTTATCCAAAATAAGCATTCTAATAAACTTGAAAAACAGTTCACTTACATATGGGACATATGATATGGTTATGCCAAATGGATCCTGTAGCCCATAGGCTATGGACCATAGCCTATGGTCCATAGCGTCATTTTTCAAAAACATACACCTTACTCAGTATGGCACCGTCTGAATCGGTCTTTTGTGGCGAAAGTTTAATCCGCCGAAATTTCCCCTTTTGACCATTGTCATTGGCCAGAAATGGCGAAATTTCGGCGGCTTACCCTTTCGCCACAAAAGAAAAGAGACCGATTCAGACGGTGCCAGTCAGATACTGTATCGTCCTTACTCCCAATAGGAAAAAAGTCTCCAAAACTTTAAATAATGGACAAATTACAGTCCTTACTCCTTTTTGGGACGCTCTTTTTGTGAAACAAAGACGTCCCTATTGGAAGTAACGACCGTAGTTACGCGAAGTAACGGATTATTTGGTCTCAAATGTTTCAGTTTTTTTCATAATTGTGTTTTACAGTGTGATTTTTATTTAGTGATTTCAAAATCTTTGAAATTAATCTTTTGAGGATCCGGGATTTCCGACAAGTGTGCCTTTCGGACATTCATTTCCTTCTTTTATCCATTTTAATTTTCGGCACATTCCCGAATGCATTTTGAGGCAACTTGCACTGAATTCTGTACAGTCTTTGCATTCGGCCGGTTTTGGTGCCGTACAGGGGCATCCCCATCTTTTGTCCCATCCCAATTTTACGCAAGTTTGTCCGTGAATTCGGAGACAATCGTCGGTCATATCTTCACAATCGACACATTTTTCTGGTGGGTTTCTTGTACACATGGGTTTTGCCGGACATCCCCGTTTTGGGTGCCATTTCTTTAACCGGCAGGCGGTCATGTGTGTTTTCAGGCAGATTTTTGACATTTCCACACAGTCCTCACACTCCGTTGGCTTACGATAGGGATAATTATTCCGATTACGGTCCCTACTCCCAATGGGTGCTCCCTTGTTGGGTGCAGCGTCCGTTTTTGGATTAGGGACTGTATTAATAATTAGAACTAACATCTGCAGTCCGTATTAAAGCGTCCATATTAGTAGTATGGGACCCATACTATGGGTCACTAACACGCCAGGATCATTTTGCGTACTAAAAACCCATTACAGTCCTTACTCATTTATCGGACGATTGCTCATTTATCGGACGCTTTTTCGGCCAAAATGGGGCCATTCTAATAGAAAAATGGTCCTTTTTGACGATGCTCCTTTTTCGGAGGCCATTTTCGAGAACCGAAAACGTCCGATAAATGAGTAAGGACTGTAAATAGTATGCGTATTTCTTGAAATATTACAATATCCCCGGCTTAGGATCTGTGCAAACTTCGGGACAGCCCTTTTTGGGATGCCACCCAAATCCCACACAAATTTCTTCGTTTTTCTTTTGACAAAATGGTACCATTTTTTCACAGGCGGAACACTCGGCAGGTGTCTTACAAGCCGGCGTGCAAAGTTTCTCACAGATTTCGTTAAATCCGCCCTGGGTAATGCAATCATCGGACATTTTCTTGCACTGCTCGCAAGTTGAGGGTGGCCCGGCTAATTTCGGGCAGCTTATTGGACACGGTTTTCGTGGATGCCAGCCCATATTTTTACAGCTACTAAGGTGAAATTTTAGGCAATTTTTGTCAAATGATTTACAAGTCTCACAGTTTTCTGGCTTTGTATAGATTGTCTAAAGTGTTTTCTATTTTTAACCGACCTTTATTTGAGTGACCCCTAATATACAGTCTTTACTCATTTTTTTGGACGATTGCTCATTTTTCGGACGCTTTGGCCAAAACGGGGCCATTGTAATAAAAAACTGATCTTTTTCGTGACGATGCTCCTTTTTTGGGCGCTATTTCGACCGAAAACATCCCAAAAAGGAGTAAGGACTGTCTTTCATTTATAAACACCCCCTTTCGCCGTTATCTTGCAACTTTTATATGAAAAACCCGCATGATAAAGGACCAAACAGGGATCTCTGCAAGATAACAGCGCACCTCACTGGAATACATAATGATAGGAATTTCAGGAAAAATTACCCCAAAAAAAAGTCGCAAAATAACGGACTGGAGAGATAAAAAAAAACC
The DNA here is from genome assembly GCA_004367875.1 of Oikopleura albicans. Classification (NCBI taxonomy): domain Eukaryota; kingdom Metazoa; phylum Chordata; class Appendicularia; order Copelata; family Oikopleuridae; genus Oikopleura; species Oikopleura albicans. The sequence continues at coordinate 136,026 of SCLG01000388.1, forward strand.
ATTTCCCTCTCCTCATGATGGCGCAACATGGTTTGTCCAAAAATGTGATCTCCAAGAAAAAGACTGTAATTGTGGGGATTCAAAAGTCAAGTTTTGTTTTGTTTTCTGTTTAGACAGCCTGGCTTTGGCTTATCACAAAGTTTTTGTGGGCATCCTTTTCTTGGGTGCCAGTTTAGTGACCGACAGGCGTCCTTATGCGTTTGCTGACACAGCGGTGACATCTTTTCACAATCTTCACATTTTTCCGGTTTTGGACTTTCGCATTTTGGCGGACATCCCTTTCTTGGATGCCACTTGAGCAGTTTACAGGCGTCGGCATGATGCTGTAAACAGAATGGGCTCATTTTTGCACAATCTTCGCATGTTTCGGGCTTCGGGACTGTACAAACTGGGGTACACAGCTGCTTACAAAGTTCCTTGAATCCACTCTCACTTATACAGTGAGTTTCCATATTTTTACACTCTTCACAACTAGATGGCGGTTTTACCATTAGCGGACATTCAGCCGGACATTTTTTGCGTGGGTGCCACCCAAGTGCACGGCATTCAGCGCTGTGAGTTTTTTGACAGGTTTTTGACATTTGAGCGCATATTTGACATGATTCGGGTTTCGGACAGGGCTTAGGGCACGGCTTTTTCGGATGCCAACCGACNTCATAGCCTCACAATCGGTACACTTTTCCGGTTTTTTGGCCGTGCACACCGGTTTACAATGTTTCTCACATGCTTCTTCGAAGCCACCTTAGCGAGGTTTGATATGTTAAATAACCATCATTGGTTCATGGGCACACCAAGTAAGGGTAGATTTCGAAAAACGCGAAATTTACAGTTGCCATGGCGCCCCCTGTATAACTTACAGTCATTCAACCAATTAAGTCCGTTTTTTATTCTCGAAAAGACCGGCCATAACGGTGTTAATTGCCCGAGAGTGGTCATTATTGGACGTTTTGTAATTCTTTCCCAAAAAACGTGCCTAAGCGCCCTACTAGTAGTAAGAATTTTATATCATGTCGGACGATGGTTATTTTTAAATACGAAACCGCCCTTGGCTGATACAGGTTGAGCTCATTTCTTTACAGTCGGCACAATTTGAAGGCGGTGATGCTTTAACCGGACACACTTCAGCACATCTGTTACCTTTTAAGCCGAGTGCAATGCAAATATCTTTCAACCCAGGAACTTTCTTGATGCACTTTAAAAATCGTAAATTATCGGACTTTAGGCATTTTTGACTTACCGGTTTTATGGCACGGCACATTTCGCAAGTTGTCGGTTTCGTAATATTTGCACATTTGTCAACGGTTTCTTGCCCATTGGCCTACGATTAAAATTATACATGCAAGTGTTTGTCGTTAATTTGGAATATGAATTTTTATTTTCTGTTATAACGACACAACTGGCGGACCTTCTGACCGGGTACATTAACACTTAAGGCCCCTTAATTTAAGGGCTCCGGCTGAATGACGAACCGAAAAGGTCCATTCGTGAAAACGAAACTCTCTTATTACCGGTTAAATTTCAACATCAATTTAGGGCATAAATTGTTTATTAACAGTCCTTACTCCTTTTTGGGACGTTTTCGATTCTCGAAATAAGGATCGAAGAAGGAGCATCGTCACAAACAGGATCATTTTTCTATTAGAATGGCCCCCTTTTGGCCCAAAAAGCGTCTCAAAAAGGAGCAATCGTTCCAAAAAGGACCGTCCAAAAAGAAGAAAGGATTGTTATAATTTATAAAGCGATTCGTGTTAGTCCACACAAATGGACCCTTATGAGTTAAAATCTCAACGAGTCCTTTCCACGCAGATTTTTCAGCAGTCTAAGTGTTTTTAATTAACTTACAAAAGCTGCAAATGCCAAAAGTCCAAATGCGAGCTTCATCGTCCGCTCTTGACTCAGAATATTTAAGAAGTTAGAAAACAAAAACGTCTATTTAAGGGTGTCTACCAATGCATCAAGTGTTTAGCAATTTCCCAAAAATCTCAATTGTTAAAAATTAAAGATGACTTTATACTGATCAGTGTTTAGAAATATCATAAAAACCTAAAGATTACTGTCCGGCAATATTTATCGGCAAGTTATTATCTGCGACATATTTGTAAATACCCGGGCAAAACTCAAAGTGAACTTGAAAGCACTCTTGGTAGACAATTTGGCTGCAGTTAAAGTTGACCAAAAACTGATAAATTTTAACCCACAGAAATCAAAACAAAACGATTCACACAAGTACTAAAGTCTTGCAAAAAAGTACATGGAGTGGTTACATGAATTCAAGGTGAAAAGTTTAGATGCATTTTTGTTCATACTGATTTGACCTTTTAATTATATAGTCATTACTCTCAATGCGGGCGCTTTATTCCAATATGGACGCTTTTTGTGAAAAAATGTGCCCAAAACAGTCGAAATTGGACACTTACGGGGTTTTTTATGGGTTTTTCCTGCAATTGTTTGATACCCTTTAAAATGCCGTACCATAAGGCTAAGTTAGTTCCAAAAATGGTAATTAACTTGAGTACATATATGAAAGTGGTACATGCATAAGTCATAAATTATATTGTGCATGAACATTCTTTGAACCAACCGGTTTTCTTAATACCATTTTGGTCGGCACAGAATGATCCACCACCTCTTCCAGATTTCTGGTTCGTAGTTGAACTAGCACGACCAGTAAATCCTCCTGCCCCTCCATTATATCGATCGTTTCCACCACCAAATCCGCCATATCGGCTTTGAAGGAACCGTCAAAGGTAACCGCGTGAACTATCGTCGAAGTCTATTTCATTGTGTGGCTCGATGTGAGTATGGCACCCACGGTCTGTTCTAGCCACGGTTTGTTCTAGCTGTCTTTATCCAAGTTTTTTTTAATTGGTTCCTGTCACGGTTTGTTCCACCCACGGTTTGTTCCACCCACGGTTTGGTTTACCCACGTTTTGTTCTACTCACGGTTTGGTCTACCCACTTTTTGTTCTGCACACAGGCGGATAGTTGAAGGAAGGCTCGTGCACAATTAAATACATTTCAAAGTTAAACAAAATTACACCTTAAACTGTACATGTGCTTTGGCAAAACAAAAAACATAAAATGTTTGACAAAATGATCGTAGAAAAAGCATTTGCAGCTGTAATATCAAGAGTTTAATATTTGTCACTCTGATTTCGGACGATTAAGAAACATTAATGAGACACTACACTGTACTCTGTCGCTTGATTTGTCTCGTGGAGTCTTTAAATTAAACATAATGTCTAAAAAAATATCAAAAAAAGAATTCATTCGACATTCAATTATTTACACAATTTTAATTGCACACGAACAAAATGAAAATAAACATGTAATTTAACAAGTTCTACAATAGATATAACCGCATATTTTTTGAAATAAAAATACATGAATGGCGGAATTAGATGAGAATACCCAGACGAAGGAAAGTGAAAACGGTGACATAAAAAAGCAAGACGAGGAATTTAGGTAACACTTATTTTGCCCTCTAGGTGGGACTGTATAATTCTTCTGTAGATGCAACGATGATTGTAAATGAAAGCGAGTAGAAATTACAAAACAAAATGTAAAACTTTTTCTGCGAAAGGACCCCCATTAGTTGTTTATTTCTCATTCAAATTGTCATATAAAAAATTATAGAATTAAAATTGACAATTCAATTTTTACTGGAAATGTTAAAACGGCGCTGTGCGTAGGCGTTTTTTTCTGGTAAACCAGGCAAAAAAAATCGGCAAGATAACGGAACGAACGGGAAGAACAGAAATTTGCGATCCGCAAAATAAGGAGTAAAAACTAAACAGCACAAGGGGTGTGTAGTGGTTTTTATATTTATTTTAATTAGTCTAGAATGAATGAAATTAAAATAATAAAAGTGTTGCGATGGAGTTAAGCCCCTGAACTGTATTACTAGAATAGCTTTAAACTTTCATCCGGTTTAGCGTTGTGTCTAATTTATGTCAATTAATTTTTCTTTAGAGCTCGGTATGGCAATCTTCAAACGAAAAATCGGGGTAAATTTTTAATGAAAAAATTACATGGTAAAAATAAGCAATACTTCGACTCTGGAGATTACAACGTGAATAAGAGTAAACCAAGAGTTCACCGAAAAAGTAACCTTATTAACGAACCTACCAAGTCTCCTCCTAAACCAGGTACGTTTAATAAATTTAATTTAACGCCTACGTCCCCCATTTTTTAATCTCATGTGGCGCCCTGACAGGGCCATATGGCACTACTACTTAAAACTAAAGGAGCAGACCGTGTCTAATGATTTCAACATTTCTACAAAACCAAATTGATGATGTGGCTCTTATGTATTTCTTTGAATTATTACAGAAGGTTAATTTTGCATAAAATAACAAGAATAAAAGTATTAAATCACATGCTAATTTCCGGTGTTATTAGTTTAACAGTCATGCGCATCTCGGGTAGCTAGGTACCCAATTTTCTCTAGCGCGTCATAAAAGGAACAGATTTTTTTGATTGTTATTTTATTTTGAAGCCCTGTCCTTCTTCTCTTACTGGGGTGATTTCCAACCTTAACCCTCGTCCTCCACGGACGCAAACGTATCAACATTTTTTTGATTTCAAATCCGTTGTCCGTTTTTTATTATAACAAGCCGTTCTCTTTTTATTTAGAATTCAAGTGAAAATGGGTAGCTAGCTACCCAATATGCGCATGACTGTTAAACACACAAATAATATTGATAGGAATATCAGCCGAATACAAAACCTCGGTCGAGAAGAACTCGTTTTTGATTTCGAGCTAATGGCAGTGCCGTATGGCACTGTCGGGGCGCAACGTGTACCGCGCAAGAGTTATACCGCCATATAATTTAGCACTTTATACATTGTACCAACTACAATTGACAAAACATATTTTTAGTTCCACTATTACAAGCGCCCGTCAATCGACCACAAACGGTTTGAAATATTTCCCAGTACTTTTGACAGTTTTGAACAAAATTCTAGACTATTAATTTTTCTAGAAAACCGACTTAAATGGCGATGAGTCACACGAAGATGAACTCATAATTCCTGTTTCTCTTAATCGAAGAAGATCATCTAACGCGGTAAGTTTTAAACAAATTTTCCAAAGTATAGGCCGCACACCATAAATGTTTAAAGTATTCAGAAAATTTTACCCACACAAGCTAAGAAATCTGACTGAAAAAAGTGTAGAGGGGGTAGGGCATGGTAGGGTACGGTCGACCGCGGTCTCCTTGTTGGGCAATTCCGCGACACTTAAAAAAAATGGACGCTTTTTATTGATTTTGATATTATTTCCCTTAGTATCATTCAAAAGTACATTTCTACTAAAAATCAAAATCATACAGTACAATTCAAACCTATTATTTTTGTTTCAGTCACCATTGGTAATTGATAGCAAGTACGAAGATCTGAGAAAAGAAAGTGAAACAAGCAATTAAAAATATATACAGTCCTTACTCCTTTTCGGACGCTTCTTTTTCAGAAGATTGTTCCTTTTTTGGACAGTCCGAAAAAGGAGTAAGGACTGTACTTTAATAAATGAATATATCGTAACAACACATATGTTAACAGTTATATTATTTAAAGATTTTATTTTGCGTTAGTCATTACAGGAATGGAAAAAATATATTTTTAATTATGTGGGAAATTACAGCAAAAGCATTATGTTAAAGCAATATAAAATACAGTTCATCATAATTAGAGTCAGCAAGATGAGATATAACCGGTGCCTGCAGGTAAATTTGGAGACAAAATGTAAATAGAAAGTGTCAACGTAATTGGTAGAATATAGTTCATAAGTTATATTTTTAAAAGTGGGTAAATTGAACGTAATTCGTAAAATACTCCTTAATCTTTCCTATATCTATTTGTAAACCCGGTTAACCGTTGTGTTTTGTGGTCAAATCGACCAAAAAGTGTCCAAGGGTGGTCGGAGAGCTTCCGAAATTATGTCCATTCGACTCAGGACTATCAATGTGCTTTTCTTGCAAATTACGAATGATCAGAGAAGATAAAGTAAAAACAGGGACAAACGTCCCTTTTTTGGTTGGCGTAGTGCTGGCTATTTTTGGTTGGGGGTTAAACTTGAAAATTTTGAGAATGAGTTTTTCCTCAAAGTCAGGCAATGATGGAAATTAGCTACAGTCTTTCAAAACATATGTGGATTGCATATTTAGGGATATTTTATCTTCGGTAGGGATATGATTCTTCACCGCTGTAGTCCCACTCTTTTCGATCAAGGGGATACCACCAGGTTGGATATTTTGTACAGTTTGGTTCGGCACAACATTGTCGACAAACGGAACTCTTGTACTTACTCTCTGGTCGACATTGTGTGTAATCGGCATTTTCGTTTTGAAAGTTTTGAGCTTTCATATTTTCACAAGCGTCGTTTGATTTACAACCCATACAGATTTGCTGAAATTGACGACCTTCGCGTCGCTCTCTTATTTCCAAAAAGCAACTGCCCTAAAATACAATCAATTTGTGGTTTACAGTTGGTGTGGTGACGAGTTGACACTTTCGTTTCCAATTTTTTCGTAAAAAAACTGTTAAATCCGTCCAAACTGTCACTTCGTTTCGTCACTTTTTCCCGTTTTTCGCCTATGTTTGCCCATTTTTTGCCTTTTTTGCTCCCTAAAAGTGTCACCTCGTATCAAACTGTCAACTTATTACGTGGAAACTCGTTACCACACCAACTGTAATACTGGAACATTTGTATGCATTTCGTGAAAATGTTTTATAATAAAAAATAAGTTCACTAACTCTTAACCATGTATGTCTTTTTCATCTGTAAGTACAGTTAAAGTGTCATCGCCAAGTAAGGGTAGGTACAAAATTTACCCTCAATTGGTGCTCCCTGTAATTAAAAAATGTCTAACCTCATTATCATGGCATTGTCGTTCTTCGCCATTTTTCTCACATTCATCAAAAGACGTGGAATCACAGTGCCAACAGCTCATCTTTCCTGGAATCGGAGCCGCCCCATATGAATCGGTGCGCAAGGCGGAACTTCCAGGGCCTTCTGGGGTCAGATTTAATTCAGATTCCGGAACCCAAGCACTTTCGGTATAATTCGTGTTGTAGTCATAATAGTTGTAGTAATCTTGAGCTGAAGCCACCGCCAACGTAAGTAAAATTTTACTCATCTTGAAATTATAGTAAACAATTTGTTGTTGTGTTTTTTGACAAAAATGTGAAAATTTGACGGTTTTAAATACCACGCCAGCGTGTACCCTAAGGGCGCTCATTCCAATTTTTATTCAATCAACCTTGACGAAAAAAACTAAAGAACTCCTTATTAAATTTAACCGTGGAGATGCAACGCGTTGGCAACGTCGTGTAACGATGATTTCTTATAACGTAATGAAAAAAAAAATGCGGAAAAATGTCAAATTCGCCAATGAACATGTAACCATAAACACACCGTTCAAACAATCAAATTGATTCCGTAGCATTTCGTTGGAAATTGAAAAATCCGATAATTAAATGGGATAGATAACGCGATCGATTACTAATGTTCAGGTTTTAATATATGTACTGTATATTTCCACGTCAAAAATTTCATTTCTTAATTTTTAACGAGAACAATTTGGTTTCCCCTAAATGGTGTTGTTTTTGCGTAAGCAAAGTTTTGGTATTTTAGCCTTAGACCCTATTAGTTANCTGTAAGGTTTTGTGTACGCCGTTGAGACAGAGAAAATCAGGCAAGTCCGGGGACCGAACCCGGGACCCCCCGCTCCGGAAGCGGATGCTCTAACCACTGAGCTAACTCGCCAACGTACACTCACTCGTAATGGCACTTATATATAGGGTGAAATCCTCACATTACATAGGTCAATAAAGCGTAACCAGCAAGGTTAACTTCAGTACCCGGTAGGTGTTATTCGACCTGTTTTCACTATTTTTAGGGAGTGTGGCCATTTGTGGTCGCGAAAAAATTTGTATTTTAGGTCGTTTCACGACCACATGGTTTGGGCGCGAATTTTTGTTCAAAATTTGGCGACCAAATGGTCACGAAATTACGTTTTGGGTGTAGTTTTTCAATCACGATTTTTAAGTGGGAAAAAAATGGTCGCGAAACCTTGTCTAAAACATAATTTCGCGATCAAAATTTGAACAACGAATCGCGACCAACTGTTTGGTCGCGAAAGTACTCATAAACCTTTGGACAAGTAAAATAAAAAAATACCAGTACAGTACTTAAAACACAATTAGTGTAGTGTTCCATTAAGTGCTATAACTTATAGCCTACATTATAGTCTGTATTATTACAAGCAGCGCGGTGAGGTGTTTGCGTGGCTAAAGGACGCTAGCCAATAGGAGGCGCCTATAAAAAAGCATGAGCCAATAGGCGCGCTTGTAATTCAGTTACAGACGC
>SCLG01000389.1:0-15608 GCA_004367875.1 Oikopleura albicans
ATGTGTATATTGCGTTTCCAGTCAAACTCATCCAGGCAGGCGGTCATCATGGTACATTTTTTCTGTTTTTTTTTTTTTTTGCTAAAATGGTTTGTCAGACGACTTTTTACGGTGGATTTCTGGAGTTGAAGCAAAAATTTAGAAATCAGTATTTTTATTTTCATTATTTTATATACACCACCTAACACGTTATGTTAACACCATTAAACGTCGAACATGTTAACATAATGTAAACTTTGTTAACATAATGTGGTAGGGCGTAGGCGGAAAAGTTGGAAAATTTTTTTTTCTGGTAACATAATGTAATATAGAGGCTTTTTGTTAACATAATGTAATTTAGGGGTTTACTGTTAACATAATGTAATTTAGGGTTGTTTTTTCTAGATCTCGGAATTGCGCAATTCAATTTTTATCTTATTTTCTTTATTTTGTCAAATTGATCGTTAAAAAAACCTCAAAACCATTTAAGTTATGAACTTTAAAGAGAAATTATAGAAATATCTAATGAAACGACTGGCCTTTCAGGTTGCCAGCTGGCCGTATTCATATCGTTGTTAACATATCGTGTTAGGGCGTGGGTGGAAACCAAAGTTCATCAAATATAAAAAATGCTCACATACAACGTGACTGAAAACTGTTAACATAATGTAACTTTGTTAACATAATGAGTTTAGACGTAGGAGATTGTTAACATAACGTGTTAGAGGGTGGGCGGAAAACGAGGTCCATTAAATTCAAAAACGTGTTAACATAATGTAACTTTGTTAACATAACGTGTGTTAACATAACGTGTTAGGTGGTGTATTTTCAATATAACGATGTTTGTTTAATGCTTATTCTACCCTATACTATGTAGTTTTGCCTCTTGCGTCCAACCGTGGCAAAAATTTTTTCAAAAACTGCTAGTTAAGGCACTAGAGAGCAAAAATGTGCCAAAAGAGTAAAAAAATAGTCATTTTGTGCAGTAATGGATTCAATAACCGTAATTACCTGTGCCAATTGGCACACATCATATGATTCTCCTAACCTTACTGTGTGTCATTACTGTGTGACAAGGTTGCAAGATCCCAATATTGACCACTTCTGGTCACCGGCATCGAAGCCTAGGTGAGTTCAAAATCACAAATTTTGCCAAATTTCAATTTTTTTACTATATTTTGAATATAACGATGTTTGTTTAATGCCAATACTACCCTATACTATGTAGTTTTGGTTTCTGAAACCAATCGTACCAAAAAACTATATAATGAAAAATTGCTAGTTTTGACGCTAGAGCAAAAAGGTGTCAAAAGGGGTATATCGTGGAAAAAATCTCAAATTTGAAGAGATTTTTTTTCTTATTTAACTGTCTTGCGCCACCATGAATTGTAAGCTTCATGCGCCATATGGACCAAATATGGACCACTCGCGTTTCATCATCACATCCAAACTACTGTGCCGATTCGAAAATTTTAACGAATTATGAATCTTTCGTATGTCCTCTTGCTTATTTATATACACAGGGTGCGCAGTTAACCGCCACCCTCTTAACCGCCACTTTTGCAGTTAACCGCCAGTTAGGGGTACCACTATTTTACAGGATCACGCCTACGCCCTGCGCAGTTAACCGCCAGTTTGCAGTTAACCGCCATTTGGAATTTTCACATATATGGGAANGGACTTGATTTTAATGCAGTTAGAAAAACTGACTTGACCTTATAACCATCTGAAAAAAAATCGACCACTAATTTTTTTTTCACGATAAGCCTTTCGGGTTGAGCAAACAAGTTCAAAAAGAAATGATTCTACAATATTTTTCCAAACCGCATTCTCAAAAAAATCTGGCTTGACCTTAATCCTAGGGGGATGTGCCATATGATGTGTGCCATTTGGCATAGGTAATTACGTTTATTGAATCCATCGCTGCACAAAATGACTATTTTTTTTTACTTTTTTGGCACATTTTTGCTCTCTAGACTAGGCACTGTGCCTAAACTAGCAGTTTTGCAAAACTTTTTTTGACACGGTTGGATTCAGGAGTCAAAACTACATAGTAAAGGGTAGTATTAGCATTAAACAAACATGGTTATATTAAAAATGTACAAAAAAAATTGAAATTAGGCAAAATTTGTGATTTTGAACCTATCTAGGGTTCGATGCCGGTGACCAGAAGTGGTCAATATTGGGACCTCGCAACCATGCCGATAACACACAGTAAGGTTAGGAGAATCTAACCATGTGTGCCAATTGGCACAGGTGTGCGTGATAGCTGCACAAAATGACCTATTTTTCACGCATTTTTCACCTTAACCCCCAACCAAGGACGTTTTTTCTTTTTTTATTTTCTCTTCGCTGATCCTTCGTAATTTGCACTATACAGGAGGGTCTGGTTATAAGGTCACAAAAAGTGACCGCTATAAGGTCAAGTCATCTTTTTTAAAATCTTTTAAATCATTTTTTACGTTTTTTGTGTGGTTTTTTCTAACATTTTCTAGAAAGAAGACCATAATTTTTTGGGGAAAATCAAACATTAGAAAATTTTATTAAATGGTTATAAGGTCAAGTCATTTTTTTGAAGTCCATTAAGGTCAAATCATTTTTTCCGGCTTGCCCTTATAACCAGACCCCCCTGTAAGCAAATCTTGGTCGATTTTACCACAAAAACATAATGGTTAACCGAGTTCACGGACGGTTAACTGCACGACGTACGTGGTTAATTCTTTTTTCATTTTGTCAGAATTTTGCTATTTAACATACAGTTTCTACCTCAAAATCGTTACGATTGTTTTTCATAGTCGTGGTACTCAAAATGGTTACGATTTTTTGATACGTTATTTTATACATTGTCGAGTTTGAAAATGAACAAATTTCATAAAATATTCAATATTTTTTGTTCTATATTCTTGTATTTATAATTGCTTTTTGCCCTAAACACAACAAGAATTCAAGAAAATTCGAGACCGAAGTTTTTACGAACAAATAACAAACAACGAACAAAATGTTTGTCTGTCAGTACTTGAGTTCCCGAATATTGGGAAAACTACGATCACCCTTAAAACCCTGTAAACAGTCCGAAGAAACGTTACATTAATAATTACACAGGATATGCCCTTAACCGTCCACTAAATTTTTTTCAAAACTGGACGGTTAATCCGGTTCCCGTCGGTTAAGGGCTGAACGAATAAGGGTATATCCTGTCTATTTTATCACTGTAAAAAATGAATAAACTGAAACGAACAACCGCAAATATCGAGTATTATGACCCAAAATATAAATTTTAGAAATTGTAAAGTAATAGACATGATTTTAATTGATTTTTACAATACATTTTTTAATTAAATAAAGAAAAAAAGACTAAAAAACAATAATTTGAAGTGTGAAAAAGCCAATGTACTCAAAATCGTTACGTGTACGCAAAATCGTTACGATTTTTTGAAAGACCAATCGTAACGATTTTGAGGTAGGGACTGTACTTAGAAAAAAACATGTTTGAAAAAATGAGGTTTTAACGCATTTAGTGCAAAAAAAACCTGTTTTTGGCCGTTTAACAAGTTCAATTAATCATTTATTACTCGTGATTTCAAAAAAAAAAATAACATTTATTTCTTCTGCGTTGTACGGATTCACAGTCGCTTCTATGTTGGATTTCACTGCCAATTCATTTAAGAAAGCCGAACAACAGAAAATATACGCCTATTTGATGGAAAAGGACAAACGTCCTTGGTTTTTGGTTGGAGGTTAAAAGCCTAAAAACTCTAGAAATAAGTGGTTACCATCATTTTAAAACCTCACGGTTCAATGCAAAACGACCTGGAGAAAACCATGGCTACAAAAAAAAACAGCAAAAATGGATTAGTCCCTTGTAGCACCATTTTTGCTCTCTAGCGCCGAAACTAGCATTTTTTTATAAATTTGTTTGGTATGGTTGATTCAGTAGGAAAAACTACGTCGGATAGGATGGTGTTTCGAAAAAAATTTTCCGAGCCCGCGGAAAAGTCTGAAAAGTCCCAATGTTTCAAAGGTAATTTTAAAATTTGCCTTCAAATTTAACATCACAAATCGCTCTAAGCGAGAGTAGCGCACAGCTCCACTGCAGCCACCGCTCAAAAATGAAAAAAAGACAAAAAAAGAGTAAGCGCCTGTTCACTGTCGACCCGTTTTTCTAATCAGTATGCAATCAAATTCGAGACGCCCTGGCACCTCTAGTCACTAGTCTAGTTAAAACCTCACAAGTAATTTTCCATATTTGAACGGATTTTGCCGTTACTCATCGATGAGTAGGTAAATATTGTATCAAATTCTGATTTACTGAGCGAGCGTAAATTCCCTGATTAAAAAAGCGCATGACCCAATCGACTTTACCAATAATACGTCGCTGACGGATTACACCTTATATTCGACGAAAAGTTTTTTGAGGAAAATGGTATGAGTTCGAAAGTCGAGAAATAGTTTGAAAGACATGGTCAATAGCAGAGTTTTGTACTACACGCGTTACCTGGTAGTTTCGTTGAAAATGATCAAAATTAGTTATTGTGCTTCATTTCTCATTTTACCTACTAGACAGCCCAATTCATAAAGTGTGCTACGCGAATCCTTCCCAAAAAATGGCGGATTGAACCACTGATCGTCACATCGTTCATATAAGCTACAAGAGTTTTCATCCCACATCTGGCCAGATCTATAGATCTGGTAGTATCGACATTTGGGCTCATTGATGCAGAGTTCTTGGCATTCGTCGGCGGTAAGGTCTCGGCGAGGCTCAGCGAGCCCACCGGGTTGAAGGGATGGACCGATGCTGTTTTGATGGTGATGGCAATAGCTTTCTGCATGAACGATTGCTCGGCAGTGGTCACGAGGGCCTTCGTCTAAAAAACGAAGACAATAAACATTTCTCTAGAATTTTTCCGCTTAAAAACTCCCAAATGATCTCGTGAAAATCTCGTAAACATCAGGTGCGCCATTATGTTTCACCCCGTTATGTTACAATTTTTCCCGTTCGTCCCGTTATGTTACAATTTTTTAGCAAACAATTTTCGGGCGTTTTTGCCTACGCACTACGCCGTTATGTTACAATTTTCCGTTCCGAAAAAAAAACGCGTATTTCGCGATACTTTTGAGTTACGTAATCACTATTTTCCGTGATGTTACAATTTGTACAAAAAAAAAACACGTATATTTTCCCCGTTTGTCCCGGTATGTTACAATTTTTAATTTTTTGGGATTTTCCAGCGAAATCGCCAACGTACTGCGCCTTTATGTTACAATTTTCCGTTATGTTACATTTTTTTTTAATTTGGTTTTGTAATATAACGGCGCATCTGGTGTATTCGAAAATATAATCAAAAAGTGTACCTATGACAATTTCTTCCAGTTTGTCAAGATCTACACATTCTATGCGAACATCGGGCTGTTCCGTCCAAGGGCTCTCGTTCGTATACCTGTAGTAATATTTTTCCCACTCATCATCTGGACAACCCTGACGATATGGGTCAACCTGTCCACCCGAACTGAAATAAACCGGCAGATGAGCCACACTTGCTTCAGTCTCTGACCAGTGTTTTCCCCAAATAAGTTGGTCACTAGAAATGACCCAACCCGGCATCGAGGACCCCCCAAGTTTTGGACCAGATTCGTCATACCAAAGTGCAGCGGGTCGTTGATTGGGCGTAACAAAGGTTGTTGAAATGAAATGATAATCGGTGCTTGAGGCCTTATATATCACGAGTCGTGATTCACGACCTGTTCTTTACAGCCTTTTCTTGACAAAAATCTCGATTCTTGACAGATTTTAGACTCTATGAGTCATAGGCTATGACTCATATGGTCGGTGTTCCCTTTTTGGCGAAATTGCCATATCGTGGCAATTTTCTAATAATCCATATATTGTTAATATTTTATTCACACGTTATTTTATACATTAGTTTAATGCATTAAAATACATTTTTGCAAGATAAATTTTCCTCAAAACTGTATTTTCACCGTTCACATATGTGGTGGAACACTCGGTGCTCCCAAATGTTGACAGACTGCCTTTTTTGACAAAAATCTCGTTTCTCGACAGCACTTAGGCCCTATGACTCATAGGCTATGAGTCTTGCGAAAGTGTCAAGACATAGGTGTTCAATTTAACATTTGAAATGTTACATTTCCTTATGATTTTTTTTTAATTGGGTAACGGGTGAATACTTTACAGTTCGTTAATTTTTCACGGCATTTTACATTTTAGCAACCCTAAACGTAACCCGTCCAATGTACACTTTTCTCCTGCCAGTAAGGCTGTTTACAGTAGACTCTTCAACTTTGTAAATTTGGTTGATCCAATTGGCACCTGAGACTCCAGACACACGAACAGCGTCACAACAAGGCCAAGACGGATAACCGTCGGGGAATGTCCTCGCTAGTATTTTAAATTATATTTTACGATCAATCCGAGCTGATCAATCCGACCTGCAGGGGGAGCGCCAAGTAAGGGTAGGTTTCGTGTTTTTCGAAACCTACCCTTACTTGGCGTTGTCACTTTTCCGATTTTGTCTTATTTTGGTATAAGGCTGACGCGTTAATTCTCTAATTTTATTAAAAATATATTTAGAGTACACAAATATTCATAAAGAACATAAAAAGTGTGAATTGGATACCCTTATCTGCCTTAAATTGGCGTACCCTTACTTGGCAGCGAAATTTTTTCGTGAAATGAAACCTACCCTTACTTGACGTTCCTACCCTTACTTGGCGTGCCCTTACTTGGCGCTCCCCCTGTAAATCTTTTTTATCCATCTTCTGAACAAAAATGCATTTTGTGTTATTTTTGTCGGGTTAGGACAAATCCAAGTTTGTCTAAAAAATCGTTTTCTTTCGAACTTAATTTTTAACACATTGTCTTCGAAGGACGTTATTGACTAAAGCAACCTTGAACAATGGTACCGCAATTTTTTTCCTACAAAAGGTTTTTCGTCGAAATTGTTCTGAATTTGTGGTCTGTCACATTATTAGTGAATGTCGTAAAAACGGTTAAAAGAGTAAGTTTACCTGGTGGTTTGCAAATTTTTTCGTACTTTGTCTGGTAATCACTAACCAAATGTACAAAATTCATATACTGATCACGGCAATGCTTGAATAGGACACAGTTTTGCGACCCATTTTGGTTTTTTGATACCGTTGTGAAGTGGCAAACGTCGCTGAGGGAACATAGTTTATTACACTCTTGCTCCGAATCAATTTCCCGGACATCCAAAGCTGCTTCCATGGGACAGTAGGCGTTCTCATACTTTTTGAAATAACATTCAGTTTGACTATTTTCTATAGTTGCCTTTGGATCACTATCAGAGGAATGACGAACGACTCGTTTCTATGGAGAATTTGGGAACTATTTTTATCTTCTTAAATCCTTATATTATAATCTCAGCAATTGGAATACAAATTGTCCGCAGAACACCTTTAAAGTGATAGAAAAACGGAACAATTTCCGCCTCTTTTGATTCTGCGGACCAGGGCTCGGCACAATTGGCTCGCTTTGGCTCGAGCCGAGCCCAGCCACTTAAATTTTTTGATCTCCCGAGCCGAGCCGAGCCAGAGAATTTTTGAGTTAGAACGAGCCGAGCCGAGCCAAGCCAGAAAAATTCTGAGCTTGAGCGAGCCGAGCCGAGCCAAGCCAGGGAATTTTTGAGCTAGAACGAGCCAAGCCGAGCCGAGTCAAAAAAAATTTCTTCGCTCAAAACCCGAGCCGAGCCAAAAAAAAGAACGAGTTATGCCGAGCTCTGCTGCGGACAATAAGGTCGGAAAAAATAGGGCGCTTCCAACCTAATAGTGTTTTGCAAAAATCGAATGGCGAGCGAAATACTCTGGATTTAATAAAAGGCATATAATTTCTAGATTTTTTGAGTATTTTCGCTGTTTCCGACTAAGACGTGTTTATCTATCATTCCGAACTTGGTTCGCATGAGATACGGAATGTATCAGGTTCGAAATCAGACCTTACCATTGGGATCCATTCTGCTCCATTTTCAGACCTCGCCCAATATTTGCTACCACCACTACTATAGAATGTCCAATTTAAAGAATTTTGATTGGCTTGAATTAGTTTGCGTGTTTAAATTGAACAGTAATGCGCATATTGGGTAGCTAGCTACCCATTTTCAATTTATTTCTAAATAAAAAGAGAACTGCTTGTGAGAATAAAAAACGGACAACGGATTTGAAATCAACAAAAAAATTTTTACGTTTTTATATAGGAGAAAAACATTTTTATTTAGAAAATTGTTTTTGAGTTTGGGTCCGTGGAGGACGAGTGTCAAGGTTGAAAATCACGCCCAGTAAGATAAGAAGAACAGGGCTTCAAAATTAAATAATAATCAAAAAAATCCGTTCATTGTTTGGCGCGCTAGAGCAAATTGGGTAGCTAGCTACCCCAGATGCGCATGACTGTTATAGTAAACTCGATGTGCATGACTGTTAAATATTCCAATTTCAACAAAAGAAATACTCGAGTAGAAGTCGGTTCATCATAATGATGGTCATTAAATTTGAATCAATTATTCGACAAAGTTCCTTAAAAGTTCCTTCGTGCCACACGAATTATAATTTGGACTAACTGACCCCTACGGATTATATACCACGTGTGACCCCTAGGAGTTGAAAGGAACAACATGTAAATGCAATAACGTTGAAAAGGTCAGAAATTTTGCGGCCTTTAAACTAACTAAAAAATGAATAGACGCCCACACTTCGCCAGGTAGTTACTATGAATTGTTGAGTTTGGACACTCTGACTTTCGATAGTTGGGCACTCAGTGTCCACGTTTCCTGCAAGATAAATGTTCCTGATTTCGTCAATATTATCCTTCTTATACCCCCAGAGGTAACCTTCTTCAGATATAACCCATCCAGGGCCGAGTGGTCCGTTTTCGTTGAACCACATATAATAATATCCAGTCCCTCGATATCTGCCGTGATCACTGGTAGATTGGCGGTAGATTGGCGGTCCTTTGTAAACTTTACGGCCAAAAAACACGGACATTGCCCCTCCGACATATTTATATTCGCCATTTGCACTAGGGACGACGAACACTCCAGAAACATGCATTGTGTCACAACAAGGGCTTTCTGAATTATTTTAAATTTACTAAAAAGTGGGTTACTCAAAAAAACTAAAAAAAAACTCGAAAATGAGTTACCAAAAATATTTCTGGGCCTGAAATTCCGTTCAAAAACAAGATATAAAAAACACGAACTGTACGTCGAAGTTATGCCTTTAACCGTCCACTAAATTTGTTTCAAAACTGGACGGTTAACCCGGTTCAGGACGGTTAAGAGCCAAATGTTTAGTCGATTGTTTTGGTAAATTAAAAAAAAAACTGAACAGGACCTCTAACGACAAATAGGGCTGACGGTTAAGGACCGGTCAGAGGAGTTGTTTACAAAAAATTAACAAAATCACGTAAATCAATATTAAACATTGTTTGCCTCTTTTATATGGCTCACATAAACTAATAGCTCAAGTGGCCGGATAAACCCTTTGGTGGCCTGATCTAGCCTAAGTGAAAAATATTTCGGGAAAAAAGTGGCCTGATAAACCGTCAGGCGGTGTATTATTAAAAACGTATTTTTAACATGAAATTTACCTGGTGCAGGACAAGCGAGCTCGTAATGTGTACTAATATATTTCGGCGAAGAATAGTCATCAAATCGAGTTGGATTAAACATATGATCATGACAATGTTCCATTAAGACGCATTGAGGTTCCCATCGACCTGGTTTCCAGGTTCTGTAGAAGCGACATTTTGGTTCATTAAGGCACAGTTTTTTGCATTCATCAGCTGTCGTGTCCTCTCTTTCCATCGCATGCCCACCTGGTATGCGGGGTTCACCAATTGTGTTTTGATGCCCACGGCAAGTAGTTTCCTCATAGACAATTGAGTCGCAATTTTCACGAGGACCTTCATCTAAAGAAAAAGATAAGGGAGGTCTCACAGTAAGGGATGGGTCGTTTTATCAATATTTTTTTATAAATTGTAGAACTGTTGTTCTATTCATGCGCCTTTTGAGCTTGATACGATGTACAGGGGAGGGGGTGCCAAAAATGCAACGTTTTTCCGACAACGGAAGAAACGGCCCCCTTGTATCTCGTATTAAACTTAAGGGTGGTAGGATCGGTTTGTTTAAAACATAAATGAAAAATAAAACGTTATTGTGGACAAGGTATACATTCCATCAATTGTAATGTTGAAATTCTCCAAATTTCTAGAATTCGTGGAATAACTTTTATTTTTTAACACTTGAACTCATTCATAAAACCTTTAAAGATAATCTGAAGAGATCTGTATGTATTAAATGTATTAAAAATGATGGAGAGTTGTAAACAAATCGACCCTACCACCCTTAAAACGCGCTCATGTAAAGAACTCAACATTCTAAGCATTTCTAGAGTTCAATTTTTGTAAAAGTTACCCTTAACTCCAAAGGAAACCATTTTACGGTGATTTTTGCTCACTGTAAAATGTTTTAAAATTTAAGTAAATGATCTCTCAGAGAACATAAATAGTTTCCCAAAAAATATTGTTCAAAGTTGGACCAAAATCGGTTAACGGACTCCATCGGTTAAATATTTCAATAAATAGTTATGCCCTGATTACCTATTACAATTTCCTCCAGCTCGTCGATATTAACACATTCAATGACAACATTTGGCTGCTCCCTCCAAGCGTAATCATTGTCAGAACGGTACGAGAAAAGTCCGCCATCAGTTGGGCACATCATATCTGTGTTCGAAGAAAGGAATACCGGAAAATCATAATTTTCGATGGCCGGGTCATCAACCCGTGGATAATTCAAGTACTTTCCCCAAATGAGTTGGTCGGTTGATATAACCCAAGCTGGACCACGTGGTCCATCGGGATCGAACCAAAGTGATGATGGTTTTCCATCCGGCGTTACCCGTCCAATGTACACGTTCCGGTCGCTAATGATATTTGTGGCAGTANGTTGGGCACATCATATCTGTGTTCGAAGAAAGGAATACCGGAAAGTCATAATTCTCGATGTCCGGGTCATCAACCCGTGGATAATTCAAGTACTTTCCCCAAATGAGTTGGTCGGTTGATATAACCCAAGCTGGACCACGTGGTCCATCGGGATCGAACCAAAGTGATGATGGTTTTCCATCCGGCGTTACCCGTCCAATGTACACGTTCCGGTCGCTAATGATATTTGTGGCAGTATCATAAACCTTGTATATCTGATTTATCCAGTTGCCCCTCAACTCAACACCCGACACTCGTACAGCGTCACAACATGGAGCTAGAAAAAAATTAACTCCTTCGATCATGATAGTACCATATGGTGTTAAAGAGCCCAAGTGTTAAGGAGGTACATGAGCGTAGTTTTTTATTAGTTTAAATCAATCTACCTGTGTTTTTGCAAATTTTCTCGTACTTGGTGCGGTCTGGATTGTTGTCCCCGCGCGCCCATCGCATAAGAGCTGAACGGCAATGTGCCAGAAGGAGACAAGTTCTCGGCTTCAAAATTGTTGTAAAAAGGCACTGTCATTAGGGCTGATGAAATAAAGAAATAAAAACAAAAAAAATTCCAAGAAAAATTATCCTTATCCCAAAAAAATTCGCTATTTTTGGCTGTTTGCCCAGTATTTCCTCCTACGTTCTACCTATTTGAGATAACAGTTTGCAATTGAGATAACACTTTTTCTCGGATATTTACAGTCAGGGGTCTCTCGATGTGCATTATCGATTTCCAAGAAAATGTGAATCTAGAGAGATATGCACATCGAGAGAGACATTGCTCGACGTAGTTACGGACAAAAAACTTCCCTTACTTGGCGCTTCGTAATTTCGATTTGAATTGCGGTTTCCTAAAGCTAAAATTCCATGAGCGTCCATTTTCAATTAGAGTCTCGCAGCCCTAACTGTGGGTCTTCGGCACATGCTTTATTGCAAAGTTCATCTGAGGTATCCTCGAGCGTTTTTATGATATTGTCATGATCTATGTACATGGTTTCGAAATTGTTATAACCGTCAGCTCCGTGATAATAACACATCTCTTCTTCGTACTTTTTAAAGTAACATCCAGTTTTACTATTTTCTGTTGTTGCCTTGGGATCGCCAATGAAAGGATAAATAAGAATATTTTCGAAGTTCGCTTATATGATCAATTATTTTTTATTAATTGCTTTATTTGTGAAACTTTCTAAAATGATGGTCTCGAAATCAATATTTCAAGAAAAGATAATTCAAGTTAAATTTGGATTTTCACTTACATACAGGAGGATCTGGTTACAAGGTCACAAGGTATGACCGTTATAAGGTCATATGTATTTTATTTGAGTACCAAATTTTCGGCTTTCGCCATCTTCAGGGTATGATATACTAATACTGACAGAATGTTGAAAAATAATAAACAAATCCGAAATTCCAGACGTTCTANTAGAACGTCTGGAATTTCGGATTTGTTTATTATTTTTCAACATTCTGTCAGTATTAGTATATCATACCCTGAAGATGGCGAAAGCCGAAAATTTGGTACTCAAATAAAATACATATTATCACAAATGTCTCAAATCGATAGTTATAAGGTCAAGTCAATTTTTTTTTTGAAGTATGTCACATACTGTATGTGTTTTGGGAAAAAATTTTTGAAATCACATTTTTTTCTATAGAAATCATGTCTTTTTACACTTTTTTTCCAAAAACTAGTGTCTTTTTAAACATTTTCTAGAGTGGAGACCATAATTGTTTGAGGAAAATCAAATTTTAGAAATTTGTTTTTTAAATGGTAATAAAGTCAAGTCATTTTTTGTGCATTAAAAAGTGCATTAAGGTCAAGTCATTTTTTCCAGTTTGACCTTATAACCAGACCCCCGGTAAAAATATAACCGTTAAAATGAAAAATAAGGTCATTTACTTTTTGAGGTTTTGAAATTATTATTATCCAGCGCTTGGGTCACATGAAATGACGATGTCATCAGAGTTCCACTGTAATGTATTTCTATATCTCGACCAATACTTGCTTCATAAAGGGTGTCCAAGACGCAAAAATATTATTTTTGAGTACTCACAACTACTCAGCGTTAAACATGAATTTCCGCGGTCTTTTCTAGATAGCCATGTTTGAGTTTTTGAAGTGTGAACAAAAACTCGAGTTGCGCCATCTAGAACATCCAGAAGAAAAAACGGCGGAAATTCATATTAAACGTTGAGTAGTGACCATAAGTTATGGACTATATCATAAAGTCTATATGTTAGTGGCCATAAGATATAAGTTATACACTCAAGCACGATTTCACAATTTCTTATTTTAAGAAGAATATTGTACGAAAAAGCAATTCTTATGCGCAAAGTTTATAATCGGGTAGTTTATAATAATAATATCTGAGCAATATGAACACCCTAACTTCGAGAGGTAGGACATTCCGTGTCAGTACCACCTGCAACATAAATGTCTCTTATATCATCAATATTGTCGGTTTTGTAACCCCAAATATAACCACCTTCCGAAATAACCCATCCCGAACCTAGCGGGCCCATTTCATTGAACCACAAATAATAAAAACCGCTGGAGCGTGGTATTTGTGGTCCTTGGTAAACTTTACGGCCAAAAAACACGGACATTGCACCTCCGACATATTTATATTCGCCATTTGCAGTAGGGACTGCGGAAACTCCAGAAACGTGCATTGAGTCACAACAAGGACTATCTTAAATATATTTTTTGATGACACGATAAATTTGACATTTAATATTAACGTGGCCCTTATTTAAACGCGGCCTGGGTCCGAGTTTTCGCTAGAGACTGCCATATAAGTTTTGAAATTAATTCTACCGGTTGTGTTTCTTGACAATCGGCCGAGCATTTCTTTTATACCGTGTCGGCATATTTTAAGATAATATAAAGACCAATTTCCCCCTTTTTAATTTGAAACTGGGGTGCCCCTCCTTTCTCCCTTCTTTATAAATGCTTAGAAATAGGCAAAAAGTGAATTTTGAAAATCGATTAGTTTTGCCAACACAGTGTCACTTAACCGTATTTTTATTATAAAGCTTACCTGGGGCTGGACAGTTTAACTCATAAAGTGTGCTACGATCATCGACCCCAAAATATGTGGGATTGAACCACTGATCATTGCACCGTTCGAATAAGATACAAGAAGTTCTCTGCCATTGTAGCCACACACCGAAATATCGACATTTTGGTTCATTGATGCAAAGCTCCCTACATTCATCAGGAGTTGTATCTCTGCGGGACTCGGAGAGTCCACCGGGTTCTCTTGACGGACCAATGCTGTTCTGATGATGATGGCAATATTTTCCTTCATGAACTATTGCACCGCAATTCTCACGAGGCCCTTCGTCTAAAAAAAAATTATTAAATAAATCTGAATTTGTTAAAATCTCTATCAATGCTGGGTTCATAATTTGAGTATTGAATCTAGATTTTATGAAGAAGACAATCATCAATATTAAGTATACATCCTTTCCAGTTAACTTAACTCTCAGGGGAAAGGAGTGAATTGGTAACCCGTAGGGGGAAATATGTGTATATATACACATAAAAATCGAAATAATTAAAAAAATCAGGTAAAACCAAGTTGTAGCGCTCGTCAAATTACGTCGATCTGACTATTCAGAAGTTGATTTGGATCATCAGGGCCCCTTCGAGAGCTGTTTGAAATCTCCAACCTACGCAAAAATACGAAGCAGTAAGCTTTTTTTTAGAAACAGTAATCTCGTGGGTGGCGCATTCAAATGTGTCGAAAGTAAGTGCAAATGAAAGCTGAATAGTTAAACTCTACAATGCGTGCATGTTACGGAGAACTTTTTCTGAAGGTCAAATTTTAGAGAATTTCATTTTCAAATCTTCCTTTAAGACATACAGGACTTTTGATATATTTGGCATTGTATCACAAAGCTATATTTAGGATAAAAAAGTAAGAAAACTTTCTAAATAACGTTTTGCGACAATTCTTGTCATCAAAAAAACGTTATTTTGAAAATCTTCCTATAAGCCCTATAGGACTTTGGAGAATAAAAATCGACAAAAGCAAGGTTACCATGGTATTTGCTGAGGTCGAAAATTTTAACCGGTTTTTATTCAACTTTCCGGTTGGCAAAAAATATCGGATCAAAAATATACCGTCAATGTAGTTTTCTCGAAAAGTTAAGGGGGCAATACCCGTTCAGAAATACCCGTTTTGACCCACGGCCCCGGAGCTCGATATGCCTTTAATCGACGTTCCAATTATCTAACCGAACGTCATGCCCAATTATCTTAACAAGATTTGACTATCAAACACTTTTTGAGCAAAAAACTATTTAAGATAACTGGTCGTGTATGTGTGCGGAGCAATTCGCTGATGTGCGAGAGCCAAAAAACTTCTATTCTAAATTCTAGGGACTATACCTATGACAATTTCGTCCAGTTGATCGACATCGACACATTCAATAAGAACATCGGGTTGCTTCATCCAATCACGATCATTGGAACTTCTATATGAAAATTGGCCTCCATCAGTTGGGCACGTCATCTCCTTATCAGCAGAAAGGTATACAGTGAAATCGGCATCAATAGTCTTTCGGTCATTTAAGTATTTACCCCAAATAATTTGATTATTGGAGATTACCCAAG
>SCLG01000389.1:31761-52261 GCA_004367875.1 Oikopleura albicans
TTTCAGGTTTCTGCGTTTTCAGGTTTCTGCGATTTCAGGTTTCTGCGATTTCAGGTAGTGCCCTCCTAGCTCTAGGTATTACTGAATTATTTTTCAATTTATAAACGGTGAGATTGAGCTGTTTAATCACGATGCTCAACTGTAATTTCCATATAGCCACGATTATTAATTAACAATGAATTCGACCTTCTTTGATTAACCAAAAAAGATTAAAAATTGAACCGACAAAAAATTAAGCAGTTTAAACATCTTGCACATTTCTTCTTAATTTGATTATAAATTATAATAGCCTATTAAAATTAGCGTATTATAGCCAATTAAAAAAAAAATCTGAGTTTTTCTTTCGTTTACTTTATGATCGAGAACTTTTTGTTAAAGTGAACGATGAGTCGTACGTAAGAAAGATAAAAGTAAAAAAACATCAAAATATGGTTTAGAATCTGATAAAAAATTGGAAAAAAAACTTCTGAACTCGTCTTCATCGAACAAAAACATGAAAAAACATTTTTCTGTAAACGACAGAATGAACATTTTTGACTC
The DNA here is from genome assembly GCA_004367875.1 of Oikopleura albicans. Lineage (NCBI taxonomy): Eukaryota > Metazoa > Chordata > Appendicularia > Copelata > Oikopleuridae > Oikopleura > Oikopleura albicans. The sequence continues at coordinate 32,302 of SCLG01000389.1, forward strand.
CATTAGCATATAAAAAAGTATTTATTTGGGCCTATTTTGTTACATTATTTCACGACTCGAGCTTCTAAAGTTCAAGACCCGTCTTCTGATTTTAATATGGCCAACTGACCCTGTAAATTTTAAAGTCCAAATTTGTTAACAAATTTAATAAATGAATTTTTTCGTACGCATAAAAATCGATGGGTTGCGTGAAAATCTAAAAAAGGCAAAATTGCCGGAAACAATATCCGATAGAATATATTTTTGATATTAACTCGCAGGGGGAAGTGTGTGCACACGACTTGGTTTTTCGTCTATTTAAGGCATAGGGAGGCCCCGTAGGGCATAAATGGTATTGCTGACCACCTCGCCTTTTCGAAAAAATTCTATTGGCGTTTTTTTTATCCGTAGGTTGGATATTTCAAACAGCTCTCTAGGGGGGCCTAGTTGCTCAAAGCAATTTCTGAATAGTCAGATCGACGTAGTTTGACGAGATCTACAATTTGGCTTCACCAGTTTTACCAGAATTATTGCGAATTATTGTGAACTTCAAGTGTGTATATATATGTTATGTTCTCCCTACGGGTTATCAAAAAGTCCCCCTGAGAGTTTAGTTGAAAAAAAAAACTTACTGCTGAAGTGCAATCAAAGCCGCTACTTGTGTAAATTGGAGCGTCATGTTATTTTATTTTATAACTAAAATTAAAATATTAATTTGAATATTCGGATTGGCCATTGGCGGTTTTGTAAGAATGGCCAAAATGACACACGAGTTATAACCAACAATCTTTAATAAATCACATGTTTAAGTCTCGAATTCAATGTTAAGCGTTGACCTAACAATGAATTGGACATTTGTGTCGAATTCATGTTTGCGACGCGCTGAACAATGAATTCGACACTCACAGCAGCTAGCGCAACGCTCAGTGTCCAATTCATTGGTTCCCAAAAAACCAAATAACCCTGAAGAAATAAAAAAAACGTGTTGGTTATTTAAAGAAATTTGTAGAGATTTCATCATACTCGACATAAGACTCAAATTAATTTTATGCGTCAAGCTGATATTATGACTCAAGTTGCTTTCATATGATATTTTTATAATGACTTACAAACTTTTTGGGCTAGTTTTTTTTAACAATTAATTAAATTCAAAGTTATCCTGGTTAATATTAATTAACGATTGTTTTTAAATTCGATTCAAAATTTCTGCAAAGGTCCTCCAAAAAAGTCCTCCAATGACAAGCATTCGATGAGTGACAAGAATATTATTTTGTCGCCTCGAGAATTATAATGAACAATTTATTTCGAACTTGATAAACTTACATTTCTAAAACCCTATTCAAAAAGAGTTCTTTGAGAAAACTCAACGACGTATATGTCCCCCTTGGAGTTAATCGCGAAAACTCCAATTAATCCAGCATTTTTTAGCAATTAGCTTTCGTAGTTTGCCCTTAATCCTAACGCTACATGGCCGATTTTGTACTTATGAAATCTTTTATTTTTTGAAATTTGCTAGTAGTTAATAACTACAGTTAGGGGTCCCTCGATGTGTATTTAAGTTTTACGAAAAACGTTGGGCAAATCGAAATCTACATTTCTAGTTAAAACAAGGCCTAAAAAGTTGAACATCGAGAGGTATTCACATTTTTTTGCGAAAAAGCGAACATTAAAAGAGTGCATATTGAGAGACCCTTGACTGTATTTTTTTCGAAAAATCCCTTAGACAGCAGTGTTAGCTATATGGGAACGATGCTATGATACTTGTTTGTCCAGAGCGGGAAATTTTGGCTCTTATTAGGTATTGGCTTAGCTTAAACTGTACGAAAATAAATATGTTTTTATCACTTAACCGTTTGTTTATCTTTATAAACGTTTATTATTTAGATGACCGCAAAAAGTCTCTTTTTTAACGCAAAGAAAAATCAAAATTGCTTCAGTTTCGAATTTTCTACTGTCTTTTTTGTCTACTTATATTATGTAGAATGTATGAAAAGTCAGTCCATATTGTATTGATGAGAAGTGCGACAAAGTGCCAAAAACAAGGAGACTAAGATGTCATGGTGTTAGTGTGTTTAATATTAATAATTGCATTCTGTGAAAAAAAAATGTTCAGACTAGGGGGAGCTGATTGGTTGCCAGCAAATTCGACAAGTTGAGACACGTACAACGTCGGGGAAAGGGTTTAGGCCTGTATCAACGCTTTTTGGTAATTGACAGTTGAAAATGTATGTTTTTTTTCCCGGAAATACCGTTTTTCCGTTCGAGGTGTTTTTTTACACCATACGTTCATAAAAATTTTTTTCAAAAATCATGCACATTTTGGTACTTACTGGGAAGGGTCCCCTAAGGGGTTAAACAGGGAGAATTTTTTTTTGTTACTAAATTTATACGATTTCAAAATCAATAAAGACATGAGTGTAAATCGACGAAAAACAGAGTCGTGTGCAAATATGCACACACTTCCCCCTGCGAGTTAAGCAATAAATTATCATTTTCATAAAAATTTTTCTCTGAAAAAACTCAGGGTTGGCGGATCCGATTGACTCACGGCCCGTGAGTCACGGGTAAAAGCAGCGTCGCTTTTTTATCAGAGGACGAAAAAACATGTCCGGCTGGGTCACAAAAGCTGTCTATCAAATTTCGTTATTAAAGTCAATAACGTACTTCCAATTTGGAAAATTTACCGTCCAGGGAACTGTCTTTTCCTTGAGCACAAAAATTAAGGATACAACCAAGGACATAATTTATATCTGGTTACCAATTGAATTGCTCGAATGAGTACACCAGAGGGATGTAAAAAGGTTGTTTATGAAATGGTAGACGAAAATAATGTGTTTTGCGCAAGAACTGTAATTGATACCCGAATATTCAAAATCAAATTTGGCAGACATATCGTACCCTAAATCCTATTGATTGACTATTTGTTTTTCAATTAGTTCAATGAACAGTACAAAAAAGAATCTACCGTATTCAAATTTATGCTGTACACGTTTACCGGTAATTTTTAATCATTAACTATCCATATAGTGAAACGTCTCCATATCCTTTTTCCACTTGAAGTAGACGTTCAACGCCGCTACGTCATTTCCTCATATTTCTGAGTTTTTCAAACCCCAATATTTTCCTATTTTCAGATCGGAACAAATAAAATCAATCAGATAAGCCGGATTTTTTACCGAACTCAGTGATTTGTATTGAAATCATCGTTACCGACCTCAGAGAAATCGGGGAAGGAGCTAGTGGCGATAAACGTCTACCATAAGTGGAAAAGTGATATACGTACACGATTTTCCCAATGGCTTGACATTTTGCATGTACCATAATAATGATTCTCAATCATTGTATTTTGACAATTTTCGTTTTTTTCTAATTAAAGTAAAAAATGTGGCTTTTACTTTGATTAAAAAAATAAGAGCGAGAAAATGATGATCTGCAGAAAAACTGGCAATTTATTTGCGCTCAATCCTGCGAGTCCATTCTTGAGGAGCAGTAATGAGGATGTTCACTGTATCGTGTTTTATACTTCGCAATTAATGTGTGAGTTAAAAAAGTCATGTCGTTATTATTCGCTAGCACACTTCCTCGAGCGAAAAAAAATAAAAATAAATTTATAACCGTCTAGATGATATTATTTGATACTCCTCTTTGGGACCGCCTTTTGACAGTATTGTGGCAAAGATAAAACTACTCAAAAGGTCTAAAAGGTCCATATCAACTGCAACAACTTCAGTGAAACTCTGTGAACTTGAATCTACGTTATAGTTAAAAATCAAAACAAATATACGACATTTGTCCGGAATCGTTTCCTGTACCCAATTCATTTTGCCACGATGTTTTCAGCTTCACAGCTTTTTTTTTCGAAAACGACATTTATTTATCAATGCACTTTAACAGTCATGCGCATCGAGTTTTCTATAACAGTCATGCGCATCTGGGGTAGCTAGCTACCCAATTTGCTCTAGCGCGCAAAATAATGAACGGATATTTTTGATTATTATTTTATTCGGAAGCCTTGTTCTTCTTCTTTTACTGGGGTGATTTTTTTAAACCTTAACCCTCGTCCTCCGCGGACTCAAACCTAAAAACAATTTTAAAAAAATATTCTTCTTCCCTATAAAAACGTAAATTTTTTTTTTGATTTCAAATCCGTTGTCCTTTTTTTTATTAGCAAAGACCGTTCTCTATTTATTTAGAAATAAAATGAAAGTGGGTAGCTAGCTACCCAATTTGCGCATGACTGCAGAGTAGAAAAGACATAACACATGCCATAAACATTTATCTTTCTCCGTTATGAATTTTGTCACAAGTTTCTTCAAAATACATTTTTATGGTTATAGACGTTAATAGATAAACCGACATGCAAACTCAACATAGAAACGGAAATTAGCTGCGGGTTAGGTCAATAGTTATTTAGTTGGATGAAAATGTGTTTGGTTCCGTCCAATCAAATAGTATCGAATCAAACACGCTACGGTGTTAAACTTGAAAAGAAATTTTCACAGTACCAAAAATACATAAAAGAATGATAAGTATGACAATTTTCATTCATTGTTAAAATAAAAGAACAGACGCGCACGGTCAATTTTGTTTGTTTCAATTGAACTGCTAAAGTAGTACCGCCTTACAGACCAATTATCTCAAATAAAAGCAAACACATTTCGTTTTTTTTTCAAGTTAAGTTTGAATTCTGGACATGGCAAACATATCTAAAAAATATTTTCTGATACTTTGTTTTGGAGGTTTGTTCTCTGGAGAAGCATTTAGATGCCCCGGACGCTGTTGGGAAGTTATTGATGAGAAATGTCAGCCAATGGCCGATAAGGTATAACTTCATTACTTAGGTAGCTTTACAGTTTTATATACCGTATGACAGCGCTCAGATTACCACGGTGACGTAAAAAAAAANAAAAAAAAACGTTACAAATCATACGAAAATTGCTCAAAGTCTTGCAGTCTTAGCGCTGTCATATGGTAGTTCTAGGATAACGACCACGACACTTCCGTAGCAGTATTGGAAGCGTAGGGCGTTGGGGTGCGTTGGGCGTTAGAGAAATTTTCTTCCCAACGCGTTGGGAGCGCTGGGCTTTTGGAAAAAATTAGAGCTCAAATTTTTTCCAACACTTAACGCAATTTTATACTGTATAAATGCTGTATAAAAGCAAGACGCGCCTTCGACATGTTCTCTTTCTTGTTTAAAATACTTTTCCACTTACCCGTTAAGCATCAGTGTTGTAAGTGTTGTGCGCTGGAATGCGTTGGCCAACGAACAACGCCCAACCAACACGTTGGGAACGTTGGGCGTTGGTTAGATTTTATTCCCAACGCGTTGGGCGTTGGGAAAAATACGAGCGTTGGCGAACTCTTGCGTTTGGCCTGGGGAAATTTGGAGCGTTGGCCAACTTTTCCAACACTGATCCTTAGGGTATAATTTGTTTTGCCAAAATTGTATAATCCAAATAATATAAGTACAATGAGGCAAACTTTGTTCATTAGACTGACATCTGTTTATGTCAACTGTCACAGTAACGGCACCAATAGAATTTTAGGTTTTCTCTGGGGTTTTTGCAATAATAAGAGAATGAACTCAATATAAACTCTTTATACGAGCTATTTACTGTATATAAATAATAAAATGTTATTTAGCTGAAGTTGGATTGTTCAAACGTCGGAATTATATCGATAATTGCTGATTCCTGTCTTTTTACATCGGATAGGGCGGATTATTCACAAAACTATCAGATATGGTATGATTTTGCTAATTATGTCCAGTCAAACAAAAATATAATTATCATAAAATAATAAGAGAATTCAGGAGATTTCTCCTTAATTATAAAAAAAAGCTTAATTGTTTCTATATTATACACTTTGTGTTCATTTAATGATGATATCTCAAGAACTTTGCTCAAAAAGTGTTAAAATAATTGCATTTTTTGAGATAATTGGCTAGGGCGGTTGGTTAACTTATTGACAGTTGCTATACATTGTATGGTTCAGTGCAATGAAGTGTTAACATAACCCAACTTTGTTAAGATAAGTGGTGTTAATATAATCCAATTTTTTGAGATAACTGGTTAAGGGTGTATATTGTATAAGGCCCAGAAAGGCCGAATTAGCATAATTCGGACTTGGCATTTTGTTAAATTTGATAGTCAGTTTTTTTCTAAATTTTTGGCATCATTTTTAATAAAAACAATTTAACGTCTCGCGAATTTCCTTACAAAATCGAAGGTTACTGACCTGTTGCGCAATATTTCTTAATAAAGGTATGAATTGTTTGCCTTGAAGGTGATAATTGCATCATACACGTAAAAATAATACCGATAAAAGATTTTCGTTGGTTCGTCGAAAAAATCAGAGAATTGCACCCGTCTCATTACGTCAGCGACGGATTCTCTAGCATTTGCAATGACGTACGCCGAAGCCGAACAATGCGGTTGGACATGGGGAGTTAACGGAGATCACCTAACATTCTCAAGCTTCATAAGAGCCTCCGAAAATATTAACAAAGTTATGACAGTCGAAATGTCGCCCTTTCCCGATGATATTCCTGTTCAATGCAATTTTGACAGTCGTGCAAGGTTAGTTCACCACGCACTCTCCAAAGAAAATATACTCATGTAGGACCCCTATAGTAAGGTTCATATCAGGGTTTTGTCCCCAACCCTCCGTCCAACTATTGTAACATATTTAAAGGGTGGCAGTAAAGTTTGATGCAGAGGATTCTCAGATCGTTCCATCAACCAATATAAATCTGACCTCATTTAATGGAGCCTTTCTGGCGAAGTTAAGTTCCAATAATGAGGTAGTCAGTTCGTTCACTGTCGGAGATCAGATAACAGCAGAGGTAATGTTATAGAAACTGTGATTTCATTTAAAACAGACATCAAAGAAACCGTTAATACAGTCCTCCACCATTCATCGGACGATCATTAATCGGACGCTTTTTTTGGCCAAAATGGGGTCATTCTAATAACAAAACGACCTCTTTTGTGACGATGCTCATTTATCGGACGCTATTTTCGAGAACCGAAAACGTCCGATAAATGGTTAAGGACTGTATTGTAGCAGGACAGAAATACTGAACAATATTTACATCTATATACAGAATTTCTTTCGTTTCACAACCTCCGTCGAAAATCGAACATTATGGTCTGTTTCTAGTTTTATATGTGTATCTCATAATCCCTTAATTTCGTACAAGACGATTGTTACAAATTGATTTCATTTTTTTTTTGGAATTTTAATTACAGTCCTTGATTCCATAAGGGGCGCCATAAATTAAACATAGCAATACAAGACTCGGACATAAATCATGAAATAATTCGTAATATAAACATTTAAATAAGTCATTTTTTATCACAATTTGTCCCAAATCAGCTCCATGACGGGCGCTATTTATCCCTTAAGTTATAATTATGGGCCATAACGGCCGCTTTTTCGAGAACCGAAAATGGCCGTTATTGAATCAAGGACTGTACTAGTTGAATGAAATGAAGTGATTATGCTTTTAGATGTCTTTCTGGCGCTCAAGTTGGGCAGCGCTAAAGTTAGGTTTCTTTGTCGAACGCTGTCGAATTGAAACGCAACTTGACGAAACTCAATATTTTTATATTTTGGGAAGTCAGGATGGAAATCCTCCAAATACATGTAAATTCAATCACTTCTTGTTCGACTTACATATATCAGATAAAGGATTCAAATACTTTAAATTAATGTTTCAACAGTCCAAATTCCTCTGTACTGTTCTTGATAGTCCAGAGCCATAAGTAATTTTTCAGAAATACACATTTGAATCCTCATTTTCAGATGAATATCAGAATAATAATGGACGTTGGCAAAGAGCTAACACATGGACTCTGTCTAGTTATCGTTTAACTTTTGATGCTTTTAAATTATATGGCAGTTCTATGTTAATGCTAAATTGTGAAATGCGAATTTGTCTGACGAATCAATGCGAATCACTTTCCACACAAAACACCTGTCCCTGACTAAATTGCGAAAAACCATAAGGACCATTGTGTTAACACAAGTTTTTAAAAAAAGTAGTTAAATCTGTAAAATACAATTTTATGAAGGAGAGAAATAAACTGAAATCGACAATTTAATTTTTATTTGAATTCTTGGCGGTCAATACGCGACGATCGTCAAACAACGGCCTATTTAATCTTGTATCTCATCAAAAACGGCCTCAAATAAAAAATCGCTGAACAAAATTCTTTCAAAAATCTTCCTGAGATGACTTTGGAGACATCCGACAATTTTTATACTAATACTATTTATATTAAAAGATATTTTTTTTTATTTATATTAATTTTTGCAAATAATTTTATCATTTAAAAACGGCTATAATAGGTTTGTGTGGTGATTATCAAACAGTGTCCGGGACACTGTGTTCCCTACGGGTTGTCCCAACACATGTGACCCGTTTGAGTTAAATTAGAGGCTATAAGTTACAGTGTATAATAGCTTTAACAATAAGTTTATTGGTGCGAAAAGTTACGTACTTACCAGTTAGCATGAAAACTTAGTGCGTTTTTCACGACCTTTATAGCGTGGTGCGGAAAACGTTTGGATTTTTATTTCAGAAGTTTAAATGAGTAAGCGTCCGATAAATGAGCGTCCGATAAATGGTTAAGGACTGTATACGAATTGTATGTATAACACACTTTTTGGATGAACAATTATTATTTACAAATTTATTTACAAGAGTTCACGTAGTAACATGTGTTTGAGTATTCAAAATGGTCTTCGAGTTTGATGTTCACTTAGCACATGAGTAATTTTATTTTTAATCCATTGTAACGGCGAGTTCCAGTCATCATGAATTTTCCTTTTTGATTCAGATCTGTTGAGTTTTGACCCATTTAAGTCGCTTTTTCGGTGTAATTTTCCAAACAGCACAATTTTCCATTCATGAGTCATGACTCTTCAAAACTTGTCGTTCATCATAGTATACTGACTCAAAATACTGTAACTGTTAACATACCTGTTGTGTGCCGTTACACTGTTTTTTCAAATACCTTTTATAGTATGACTCATATTAGATTTTATTAATCCTCGTCAAATCTCTTTCGAAAAATACTCACGCCAAAGAGTTGTCGTTAGATTTTTAAACAAAATTTAATATTTAAAACTATTTACAATTTCCATATGACCCCCAAACGACTTATTTTAAACAGTAAAATAGACGAATAATATTTAGTTAAACTAAGCAAATTAGCCAACTCAAAGGGGATAAACAAACTATTTGGTCATTTTTTATACCAATTCATGTTCGCGAAATTAATGTTAAATACCAGTGGAAATCGCTTTTTGGTGATTGGCCGAGCGCGCTCAAAAAGGACCAATCGCAGGCCATAAAGGGCTCAGACGCGCTGCCAAGCAACGTTACCAAAAACTGGTAACAGTATTTATTTTTTTCATTTTTTTGAATCACTGCGATATATTCGGTATTCCGAAAACAATGAGATTTGCGTATTAACATAATGCGTATTCACATAATAATCAAAATTGTTTTTAATGTGTAGTTTACATGAAATTTTTTATCGCTCAATGGTTAAAGACCCTGCTAGGCAGCAAAGCTAGAAGCTGAAAATGGAGAAACTATTTTCCGGTTTCCAGTTTCTTCGTTATTGTGTTTGTCTCTTTTCGGATCTGTAGTCGCCGAACGGAGAAACCTGAAACGCATATGGAAATTTCATATTATACGAATATTATTCGAATTTTCAGGTTTCTCTGTTCTGAACGCGAAACCGGACAAAACTCAAAAGTGAGAAAATTCCCCGTTTTCGAGTTTCTCGATTTTTGTGGTTTGCCGCGGAAAAAGTACCATTACTCAGTTATCATTTCCCCTGATTACCATATGCACAAAACAAATGAGGTATGTTAAAATGTTTTTTTTTAATTTTTCGTATTTTTAAAATGTTACAAACAAAATTGACATAGCCGCGAACAACTTCAAATCAAAAGAGACAATTATTGGTTTTATAATTTTGAGCTTGATAATTATTGAGCTGATCATTGAATTATTACGAAAAAGAATTTCTCGTCAATTATGTACATTTTCGGTAAAAAAAATTGCCAAATTACAGGCGGTTTTGGCGGGCAATCCGGCGGTCATATGTCCGTTTCATACGCGCCACAATTTGACTCATTTTCTGCTCTTTTCTGACAATCATATTTTGAAAACTTGCTCTGGTACAATCCTGAAATATGCTATCCATTGATGTTTTGTGTAAAACTTGCATGGCTTCCAATCTGGCTAAAATATCCACCGTTTCGTCTTGGGCAATCTCTTTGGCGGTTAAAACTTCGTTATCAAGCGGTACGTTAAATCGAGTGCATCTTTGCGTCTCTCGCCCTACTCCGGACATTACACTCCCAAACTGTTTTAAAAGACGCAGTTTCCATTTTTCTTGAAGCACTTTGTGTCTTTCGTTATTTGTCTCGCCAATTTCTTCTAAAAATATTTCTATTACGTTATACACCACCTAACCATTTGACTTATACATTTTTTCCGAAAACAGGTGTTAATTCAAATGCAAATTGTTAAGTCAAATGCAAACTGTTAAGCCACATGCGTAGTGCGGAGGCTGAAACCCTGGAAAACGTGAAAGTATGAAAAAAAAACATATAAAACAATATAATGAACGAAAAAATTCAGAAAATTGTTATACACCGCTTGAGGGTTTGCCAGGCCACTTTCTCCTTCCAAAACCGGCCTGATAAACCCTCAGGCGGCGTGATAAACCCCAAGGGCGTAGGCGGAAATGCTGGAAGAAAAAGACAAAAAAAGGACAAAAAAAGTGTTTATTCAACTGCAAACTGTTAAGCCAAATGGTGTTAAGTCAAATGGTTAAGTCAAATGCAAACTGTTAAGCCAAATGGTGTTAAGTCAAATGGTTAGGTGGTGTATACATTTATTCAAGAAAGTTAGCCGGGTGTTGAACCATCAAATGAAATTTCACTAGACCACTCACTTTTGACCGTTCATACGACTAAAATCATCTTATAGTGCTATAATTTCCCCGGCTCTGATGATTTACTATTTTCAAACTTCTCCGGAATGTATATAATTAACACTGACGTGACCTTTTATATGTCAAAGCCCAAAAGTTTCCGTTTACATTGTAGAAAATAATTCGACGCATTTTCTGCGTTCTATTAATTTTCTTGAATAAAAATGGCTACTTTTAGGGTTTGACGTATAATAGAAAATCTTTTTAAAAAATTCCCTAGAAACAACTTTTTGCTATCTAGCACCCGGGTTTAAAATTTTGAACTCAAAAACAAACAAAACGTCATATTGGTTCCAAAGGTCATATTTCGTCAAGTTTAATCAACCAATAACTCAATTACTTACCAAATAAATCATCGATAACGATTGGAACAAGCTCCTGAACGTCAGTATACGTATCCTGTGGCATTCTATATGTTGATGTTGGACACGGATACATCCAATTTATTTGTTCGATATCACCTTGGGTAAATGTATTCGTTTTGAATGAGCCCGGTATAACCGGTATTGAGGTGTTTTTGTATGTCAAAACCGGTTCCGACCAGCTTTTTGCACAAGCAAAGCCACTAAAAAAATGATTTATGAAAGTCGGTTTATTTTCTAACTGGACCTTTTTACGCATTTTCTACGTCCTATTCTTTGCTTCAGCGTAGTCAAAATTAGCCGTTCAGCGGGAGTCCATATGAGGGACACCCTATAATGAAACACTTTAAACAAAACCTACAATTCCGGGACATTTTGTTTTCCAAAAACAAATTTTAAGCCATATTTTAGGAAACAAAGTTCATTTCTGGAATGATTTATTATGATAAAATGAGACGAACTTTCATTAAGCGGATCAAAAATGATTTCGAGTCAAAATCGCGAAGCATACCGGAATCGGACGACTCGCTGTATATGAGTCACTGACTGGTCTTATTTTTACTCCCAGGTGGAATTGCGTGTAAATAGACACGCAACTTGTTTTTTCGTCGATTTAAGGTATATGGAGGCCCCGTAGGGCAGCACGGTTATTGGTGACCCCCTGAACTTTTCGAGAAAATTCGATTGACGGTGTTATTGTTTGCGTAGGTTGGAGATTTCAAACAGCTCTCTAGGGGGCCCTGGTGGCCCAAATCAATTTGTGAATAGTCAGACCGACGTAGTTTGACGAGCTCTACAACTTGGCTTTACCAGTTTTTTTNTTTTTTTGAATTATTGCGAATTAATGTGAATTTTTTAAGTGCGTGTTTATTTACACGCATTCCCCCCCTACGGGTTCCCGAAAACTCCTTCCCCCTAAGAGTTAATTATGATATTATTGAAGGGCGCCCAACTGATAATTTAATTCTTCAAATTTAATTCGATTATTAATCATAATAAAAATCAATTTGTGGTCAGAATAGACTTACTGATAATGCATGACGGAGTCGAAATCGTAAGGATGGCCGGATTGAAACCAAGTCTGAAAGTTAAAATTGACATCAAAAGACGAGTCTGACATTTCACACTGCTCCCGATGAATATCGATGTGGTCTTCAGCGTCGCCTCTTTGCTGCTCGTGCCAGAAACCGAGAGCATGCATTAACTCGTGTAAGGGCGTGATGCCAGTGTGACAACCAGGGCCCAGATTAACCCGCTGATGCTCAAACCACATTCCGACATAACTCCAACATCCACTGTCTTCGTTAGTAAGCTGGATTTTTGTCGCATACTCTTGAATCACCGGTTTAAGTAGGCGGGCCAGAATCTCGCGGCCAAAAATGAGTACAATATTTAAGATGTTAGACAAAATGTCACAAACTTTGAGTAAAACTTTCAGTAAAACAACATGTTGCAACACACACTTATATTTTTTTAAATTTAAGTAGAACGACAAATAAATGAATAAATCCCACCCTGGGTCAAAAAAAGTCAAACTTAAGGAGGTGTCAGAAAACGCTATAAAACACGTTCCACACTAACGATTACATTACTTTTTTCTTGTGCTCTGAAATCAAAGTTTCTGCTATAACATGGTTGTATTTTCAAGGTCATAAGTATCACCGCCAATCGCCCANGTGCACTTGAACTTGCCAAAAATGTGAAATCGAACTGTCTATCAATTGAACAGTGTTGGTTGTATTGATTTTGTTTTGGTGCTCAAATGTTCCTATAATCTAGGTGCTCAACTCTGCGTGAGCTTTTTTTTTTGTCCGAGGTCTAGAACAAAAAATATCTGGGAAAAACTCGAAACATGGGAAAAAATTTAACTTTCTGACCTTGAAATTCAATGAACGGGACATGGTATCGCTAAAAGCCCACAAAGATTCGAGCTCCTCAATGTTTTTAACAATATACCGAACAAATTAAATCAATAGCACCAACACTCTTCAATTGATGGATGACGATTCAAAAACATGCAACTTGAAAATTCAAGTGTGTTATGCGTTATGATTCTGATTAAACTTTCCAACCAAATTACGTTTTACAATATCTTTGAACATTGTAAATTACCATCATAAACAAATTAGACATTAGAAGACAAGTTAAGGGTACGTATTTTATAAAATTTGTATGAGCAATTTTATAAATCCAAATTTTGATCGGAATTTTCAAATGTCCAAATTTCTAAAATTTGATGGTCAAATAAACTTGACTTCACTTGATAATAATAGCTAACACCTTAAATTATAATAAAAACATCAAATGTGTGACAAAAATGGACTTTACTGGTTTTCGGATTTAGTTTGTACACAACATGACTGACACCTCCCTAATCGCTTTTTTNTTTTTTGTTATTTTTAAAATTTCCAATCTTAAATTCTAGAAATGTGGAATTCAGATCGCGTACGAAACTACCAATTTATGTAAGTTCCCACAGTAGACCATCTTAGGCTTGGCCGTTTACAACTTCGCCGAATACATTTAAGGAGGGGTCAGTCGATTTTTGTACAAACAGTACCTTCCGGAATAAACGCTATAAAATACGTTCCACACCTACGATTACATTACTTTCTTATGCTATGAGATCAAAAAATATGTATCGATCGTTCATTTGAACTGGGCAAAAACGGGAATTTGAACTGCCAATCGATTGAACAGTGTTGGTGGTATTGATTTTGTTTTGGTGATCAAATGTTCACATAATCCAGGTGATCATTCTATGGAAGCTTTTTTTTTGTCCGAGGTCTAGAACTGAAAAGATATCACGAAAAACTCAAAAAATGGGAAAACCATCTAACTTCCTGACCTTGACATATAATGAACGCAACAAGTCTATATAGAATTAACCTCCACATTGTTGTTAACAGTATTCCGGAAAATTTATATCAACAGGACGAACAGTGCTCAATTTATAAATGTCGATTCAAAAAACTTCAGTTTAAGAATTCAAACTTTTTAAGAAAAAGTGCGTTAAGATTCTGATTGAAATTTGCAACCGAATTACGTTTTATCATATCTTGGACCATTGTAATAAACAACGTATTTGATCCATCTTTCAAAACTAAGCTTTTAAAAGTAATTATTTTTTTAAAATAATTATTAAGATTTTTCGAAAAATCCGTGTCCGAAATCAATGTCACAAAATCTGTGCGATGTCAAACTATCAAGGGCAAAAAAGACGTTAGCACACATCATAAACCGGTTCCTTTATCATTTTTTCTAATTTCTTGAAGACTCACACAGGTTTTTGATTCATACTGTCTTAAAATCGTTCGAATCGTGTCTTTCTCTATTTCCTCAAATGGCCACGTTATTTCATCAAAATAATATCCAACTTTAAATTGGCCGCTTCTTTCGTCAAAGTTTTGATCCCATCGTGTCTCCCATCCAATCACCGTGCCGCTAATTGCCCGGTCGTTTTTCGGGCATTTTACAAAAGTGGGCGACCGGTCTATATATTCCAGCGGGACGCCGCGTCCTATTTTGTCTTGAAACATGCTATTTTGACACTCGGTAAATCTGATATCGTCATGGAGGTGCACATTACCATTTATGATTTTCCCAAACAGTACAAACCGTAAAATTTTCATCTCGCTTTTTTGTTAATTTTAAATTATTGTGTGTGTTTTTTATTGCGATTATAAATTGTAATAAAGTACTTTTGTACGAGAACGGAAGCGCCCCCGGCAATGATGTGAGCAGCGACACCGCGCTCAAAAAACATCCAGCAAAATCTTCACCACGGAAAATATTCACGTAAGACCTAATTTTTTTTTGTCCACTAAAATTATGATTTTGTGCGTGGTCTATTGAGCGATGAAAACGAATATACCCCTTGTGCTGCTATGTTGGCATCCGCTATTACGTAAATTTTCCCTTTTGCGTCATTATCTTGTTGATTTTGTTTGTGCCTATTTCCCATGAATACCTTTTTTATATGTTGAACACTGCGCTGGTATTTTTAAAGCACCCCGATCGCCTTGCTATCTTTGAGATTTTTTTTTGTTGGGAAAGTTGCGAGATAACAGTTTAAATTAAACATTATGCGGTTATCAAAAACAACGCTTGAGGGTGTATTAGACCACTTTTGTATTCCAAAACCGGCCTCATAAACCCTCAGTGCGTGGGCGGGATAGGCGAAAAACTTTTGGGCAAAACGTGGCCTGATAGAGAGCGGACAAAATGGGGGTGCCTGATAAACCATCAGGCGGTGTACTCAAAATATATGAATAAAAAATTGAAAAATAAAGGATTTTAAAGAAATTAGATTTATAAGAAAAAAAGTTTATGTCTCACTTTTACGACAAATTTTGGTCTTTATTATAGACACAGTTTCTCAAATAATAACTGTCACTCACTATCATTGTTTTAAAAAGGGCCGAAACATGTTTTCATAATACCACCTCACCATATGGCATCTCGTTTTCCTTACCCGACTGCAGCTTACATTGACCTAGTTAACCCTTGCAGCGCGCCAAACTAAATTTATAAAATTTCGGACAGTTATTGTATCGCAATCTGTTTTACTTAACTGCTGCGCACCCGGCTGCGCCTTTTGACGCACTTCTTCAGTTTTTTTCTGTCTCATTTCTTAACGGTTTGAGGTATTCTGGAGCGGCTTTCGGTATTCAAACAATGGACTCATTACGCATCATATTGTACCGAGTTTATTCATTTCTGTTAACAAAAACGTTATAAAGCGAACTAAAAAGTGGACCTCTGGCGGATATTTTTTGACCCCGATAACGTTCATAACTAGAGGTCGGCACTTTTTGACCCTACCCTGATTGGACCCGAATGGACCCCATTGGACCCTAATTTTTTAGGGTAGGGTCCACTTTTTTTTTGCCATGGTCCGGTAGGGTCCAATCGGAGTAGGGTTGATCATCGGCAAAAAATTATCTGTTCCAATCAGTAGGCAGTATTGGTTTAGAGACCACCTCTCCCAATTTGATTGTGAATGTTTTGAGTCTGATAATTGAAAACATAAAGCGCACGTGGAAAGCGGTCTATTAGCTGAAATATAAGCCGTATACGAATTTCATAAACACCAAACTTTATAAACAAGTCTATAAATACACAAAGAATTATTTTCGTACATTAAGATTATATCTAAATCAGAGCGACAAAAAATGCGCCAAAAGGCGCAGCCATGCGCGCCACTGGGTACTAAATCTAGGCGCGCAGCACTTAATATTCCCCAAAAATGGTTTCTTCTTGTAGAAATGTGTTTTACATGTATATGATTAGAGTAATATGGATAATGTAATATATTATAAAGATATTCGACTCAATTGGGTTGTACACGCCTCTCACCTGATACCTTGAATCACGACGTTAGGGTATATTCACGTAATACCGACCTAACTCTCGCATAATACAATTACGAATTCGCTCCAAAAACAACATAATATTACAAAGGTTCAATCTTAGATCGCTGTACAGTATGAGGATGGATATAAGTTTCTTTTTAGTTTTCAAGCTCATGACTATACGAAATAATATAATAAAGCAAATACTTTACGTAACAACAGAAATGCTACCTTACCAGGCAATTTCGGCCCTTTTTGAAATAATGATAAAATGGTAAATTTTGGGGAAGGGACTGTAATTGAGAAAATATTTCTTCATTGAGAATTTTGACCTTAAATATGAGAAATGGCCCCGTTTTTGTTTGGCAAGTCAAACATAAATCCCAACAAGTAGAAGATAATGGCGCATCTGCTGTACCAAAGGTTATATAGTTGGTGTGGTAACGAGTTGACACGTAACAAGTTGACAGTTCGGAAAGAAGTGACACATTTTCGGATTTTTTTTTATGCATAAATGTGCAAAGTGACAGAACGAAGTGACAATTTGGAACGAGTTGACAGTTTTTGACGAAAAAATCGGAAACGAAAGTGTAAACGCGTTATCAAACTAACTTTATTCTCTTTGTAATTCGTCTTACTGTTTACAAAGTATATAAGTTATATAATATAACTAAACAGTCATGCGCATATTGGGTAGCTAGCTACTCATTTTCACTTTAATTCTAAATTTAAAGAGAACGGCTTGTGATAATTAAAAACGGACAACGGATTTGAAATTTAAAAAAAAAATGACGCGGCTTAATTCGGTTAAACTTGCAAATCACCCCAGTAGGAGAAAAAGGACAGAGTTTCAAAATAAAGTAAAACGCAAAGAAATCCGTTCATTGTATGGCGCGCTATGAAAGAGTGGGTAGCTAGCTACCCCAGATGCGCATGACGTTTATAATAAACTCGATGTGCATGATACTCGATGTTAATGATATACAAATATTACGTATTTTATTGGCAACAAATTTTTCTGGTACTTTTTAATCTACTAGTAGTAGTTTGTCCTAATACCAACTTATGGATCATAAATTGTAAATCAACTTGATATTATCAAGTCTATAATCATTGAAATACGTGTTATTATTATTATTTTAAACACGGTGCAAATGCTGTTCAATATGACAACATGATAAGACAAGTCAACGTACCATGTTACAACGTTGCGATGAATTTGAGTTTTTATACAGACGTACAAAAAACGCCTATTTCTAGCATTACTTCTAGATTAACTAATTTCTTTTGGCAAAATTTTCGTTTTTTAGGTCTCATAGTCTTAATTTGATACAGTATGAGTGAGTCTCTAATCAATCGCTTCTAAGTTATTGAGCCCTAAACCAAAAAGTGGTATGGCTCAGCGGTCAGAGCTTAGCTTAGCTAACGTAAGGCAAAATGTGAGCCGTGTGCCGAACCCTGATACAACACTTATCCCACAATTAGTTGGTGTTCAAATAAATATTTGATAATAATTATCTTGAATTAAGTCCGGTCTCTTGTAAACGAGAAAATCACGTTATGACTGGTCTAGAGGCTGGAAGTACTTGACGGCCAGCCTTTGAAGATCCGGATGACATAAAGAAAACATTTTTAAGTGTTTGTTATGAAGTTTCTGCACGGTACTTTTCAATCTACGGAATTATATGTTTTTTATCGGAGGCAAAAAACGTTTCGACAAATCAAATCGGTGAAAAACAAAATTGGCTAACGTCAAAGCCTCAATTTTTTGTTTTGGTGAAGGTATTGTAAGAAGCGTGGTCTTTCCAAGAAACGTTTGTCAGGTAAAATTCACAAAAATTGGTTTTTCAGGGAAAATTCAAGAATTGGGTTTTCCAAGAAAACGTCTTTCAGAGAAAATTCAAAAATGGTTTTCACAAGAATATGTTTTTGAAAGAAAACATTTATCCAAAAAAACGTTTATCCGAGAAAACGTTTATCAGGGAAAATCGAAAGAAGCGCTTTCATGTTTGTTTTCCTCCTGGTTTAATTACCAATTGTGGTTTTTCAGGGAAAATCCATTTGTGGTTTATCCAAGAAAAAGTTTTTTCAAGGAAAACGTCTTCCAAGGAAAAAGTTTTTCCTGGAAAGGAGTTTATCAAGGAAAACGTTTATCCGAGAAAACGTTTATCGGGGAATTTCCCTGAAAAACGATTTCCCGGAAAAACGTTTTCTTGTAAAAACCGTGATGCCGTGTTTACACGTTTTTCCAATTTCGATTTGAGGTTCAAAAGTTATTTTTGCAAAACAAAACAAAAAAAATGAAAACGAATAAAAATGTTTTCTTCAAAGCCCTTTTCTTTGCACTGTGACAGGTAAAACCAAACAGATAATTTTTGTGCTACTCAAAACCTTAATCATCATTTTTTCCCCCGCAAACTGAAAATAATTCCAGACCGCATATATTAAACTTGTTTATTTTCCACGATACTAAGTTTATTTACTTTTTTATGGTGCTAGAAGTAAACACAGTACTTTTGATTCGAAGTAGCAAAAAGATAAAAATGAACTTTGCATCAAATTTATTGAAATTTTGAACATCTTATGTTGAGTGGCTGGCGATGACAGTTGACGTTGAAGTTCAAGTGGTTTAAGTTCTACGTGATTTTTCCTATTTTGGAATTTTATACGAGTCCAAAAATGCATTCAAAGGTACAAAAGGTAACGAAAAAAGAACGAAAAAATTATTTAATTTAAAACAGCCTTCTTTGATCAAAGAGACAAACTATCATAACCAAGGCTCGGCATAATTGGCTGTTTTTAGCCTCGACTCGGCTTGTGAGCTATCAATTTTTTTATGGTTTGGCTCGGCTCGATATAGCGCAAAAAANTATGGCTCGGTTCGGTTCGGCTCGACTTGTCAAAAGTTCTTGTTGGCTCAGAGCGAGCCAATTGTGCTGAGCCCTGAACATAACAATATGTTACAATCAGGGACTCTTTTTTGCGTTTTCTTAACTCTTAGGGGGAAGGAGTTTTTGGGAACCCGTAGGGAGAAAATTCGTGTAAATAAACACGCACTTGAAATATTCACATTAATTCGCAATAATTCAAAAAAAACTGGTAAAGCTAAGTTGTAGAGCTAAGTTGTAGAGCTCGTCAAACTACGTCGATCTGACTATTCAGAAATTGATTTGGTCTACCAAAGCCCCCTAGAGAGCTGTTTGAATTCTCCAACCTACGCAAAAAATAACACCATCAATCGAATTTT